>JAQJVK010000092.1:600000-881865 GCA_035578135.1 Flexamia atlantica | reverse complement strand
GTGTTTGTTCATCATCTATGTTTATTGCCAATTTATTAGACTATCGTGCCCAGTAATCTACTGTTTTATACTACACCAAAATTCTAAAGTCATTCATATATTCCCAAATTTAATTTAATGTATATATATATCCCTAAAAATGTATCAAATTTTACATCTAGACAAAATTACGGCTCATGACTGAATCCAAGGTCACCTAAAACCGTACCAGACATTGGATCTTGGAAGCCGAATTAAACACAACTAAATATCCCAATTAGCCACGCCACTACAGTTCTCGATCTAATTAGACACCATCTTTGTTGAAGAACCTCTTTAATTAAGTTGAATTGTGAGGAGGTCTGCTCATTGTTCGGGGAGCCAAGTTTTCGTCTTTATGAAGTGAGGAGCTCTTATCTAGTGATAACGAGGCATCTCCAACATGGATAGTGGACTGTACTCAAACTCTACTGAGGCTTGTTGATAAAAGCTTGTTGCGATTGTAAGTTCTCTAATTTTATATTTACGTAAAAATAATTACAACCAACTTTATTAAATATGCAGAACCTTTAGATGAATTGCAAGTATGCAGGTGTTACATTTACCTTTTTGGAAGATAGCACTGAATCACATACTTATTTGATAAAAATATTAAAACGTCTAGCTTGCAAAGAACTTAGTTTAGTAATCCCTTCGTCAAAGAAAACTTTACGTATTATATCACGTTTTGAAAGAAAACTGTCTTAGAACTGTGTTAGAAAGAAGTCTGGTCCCATTACGATCTAACGTTCTCCTTTCTCAGACTAATATAATTTTAAATTATATCCACTAGCAGCTACCGTAATTTCGTCAATTCGCTATTCAACTATCGAATGTAGAAAATCGAACCTTCCCTGAAGGTTCAAGTTCTACACTAAATACTTCGTTCGAGGTATAACGTACGTTACACGTAATTACATACTTTTCATGAGTATATTACGCCATTTCGGTAAAACCAGGATTTTTAAAAATAGTATACTCAAGAAAACACCCGTATATTCGCCGTAATTAATTCTCAACTTCGTCCAAATCATCTAGTATCTGGATAATCCGAGTTTTACTATATTTCAGTGATGTTATATTACTGGTGTTGAAATGTATCTTGGATTCGTGGTAATACCATTGTAACACCCTGTATTCCTCGGGAACAAATCCTGCTTTCTCGGTTTTATTGATGAGTGGGGAATTTATCTGCATAAAGAAATAGATTCTTCCTTTTTACTATATTTTTTACATACAAAATACTATACGAACACCAACTGACAGTTTATCATCTGGTAAAATACATTTTTAAATATAATCGAAAATAACAAGAAATTGTCCACAGAACTGAAGTGCTACATTCTGTGGTGGTTCTTCAGAATCAGAATTATTTCAAATCATAACAATGTGTTTTGGTTCATAAGCAAATTTGAAGTGTATATGGTTCAGAAAACTATTTACAGGTATTAGCATTTTTGCTGGAATTCCAAGAGCCTCCTTATGATGGATAGCCTTCAATGGGGAAATTTCCAAACCCACGAAGGGCACGTCTAGAAAATAATATATTTAATTTTATGCCTATTATGTATAAGAATATGTTTCTAGGGGTCAAAATGATGCGAAAATATCCCAGAAATTCTTTTAACTATATAGAAGATGTCGAAAGTTGTCAAAAAATATCAAATAGTTTGATCAGGATTGGCCACCCTAAAATTCATGTGCAATTTTAGAATTTTATCTAATTTTTTATATCTAATTTTGTTATATCTAATAATTTAAATCAATCTAATTTATTTTGAGTTGGAAATACTGATTATACCACTGACATAATCACCAGCCAGCCAGCTGGTGGTATTTGTTTTTGTCTGACATTATAATATTTACTAAATTATTGTGTATTTCCACTTAAGCTATTTCAAATGTCATTGGAAGCGAAATTATTGATATTTTTTTCTACAAACTTTAACTTTTACATACAAGTAAACAATAAATCTTTAAATTAACATTAAAATCATGGAAATAAAAAGCTTACATTAGTAAATACTGAGTTTGTAGCTTATTTATTATTTATTTTGAATATGTTTCACTGTGATTAAATACAAAAGAAAATAGATCACGGTTTTTAAAGCAATCCAATCAAGTGGAAACTAAAGCGTGGCTCACTATTGGGCCGGAGTGTTATCTCCAAAGATTCTCCGAAGTGAGGCTTTAGCTGGGAGGTAATACTTGGAGATAGTTTTACTGCGGTTCACAGGGTGACTTGCAGTCACGAAAATCCCACACTATTTGTCACATAATGATTTTAGATTCTACCATTAGTGTTCGAGGACACTCGCTTGCATTATTATCACTTTTTTCCAGATGTGGGTTTTTACTTTGTATCAATACCATTGCACTCCATACAATATTATTCGATCTTAAGCTTAGGTTTGTTTCCTGGATATCTGTCAATAATTAGTTTAGATGTTGGTAACAGATAGTTATTCGTTGTCTATGCAGCAAACAACTATATTGAATCGGTATCGAAAAACTATGAACAGTAACTTAATAACAAACAAAAACAACGTACAAAAATGACGTATACAAACTTATTATCAGGGAATATTGTTGGTGCATCCATATTTGTTAGACCTAAGCGATATTATGTTACTTTACTAATATGTTTCTAGTGTATAAATAGACTATGGGGTTCCCAGATACATAATGTACCTTTTTTTAGAAATTTCATGTTATCCGGTTCAATAAATTTTACTTTTATCTGTACCCAATCAAACAGACATAAAGACAGACACAAGGTTCTGCTGTTTTACAGTCCTGTAAAGGGGTTCTTGAAACATTCGAAAAACCGACAAACTCATAAACATAAGCTTCGAGGAGTGCACGTCTTTAACTGGATATAAATAATGTTTATTGAATCGACTTGTGTTTTTTCAAGGGATAAATGAAAGATAAAAATATTGCTCAATGATTTAATAGAGTTAGTTATTAAATCATTAATTGGTGTTTCTAATTAACAAGTATTATCAAATTAATAGTCAGTTATAAACCGTATACGCTTCCACTTGGCAAAATACTAAGTGGTACATGTACATGTAGCGATAAATATTCAATGTACAAGTGCCGACCCTTGTACTATAGACGGCTTGTGTCGCTGTCCAACGCTGACCCTGTTACATTAGAAAGAAAAAAAAGAAATGAGAATAGAATAAACTTGCTGTTTAGATGATACAAGGAAGTTCTTGTATCCAAAATGAGATATTACTTAATGTTAAATCCTCTTAAATCTTAAATCTTAAATCTATGTTAATATACGAGGGGTTTCTTTTCACAGTCATACCTCAATAACGTCTGGACCTTCGAGATGTCATATTAATTGAAGGTATTGTGACATGTGATTGTCAATGTGTCTGAGAATTCAAGCAAAGGCTTCACCTAAGTAATGTACTGAAGTTATGGAATTGTGGCGCTGCCAGTCGACACCAGACCAACCCAATCCACTTTTTTACCACTAAACATATGGATATGGCTTGAAATAGTTTTTAAAGACCAACCACAGACTGCAAAACCTTTATAAAAACAAAAAAAATCTCAAGTTTTTTGCAAACGAAGCTGCAATGGGTAATCTAGTTTTTATTAATGAAGGGAGAAATTTTATGTCGAATGTTCTTTTCTCACTAAAGACTTCAGTCTCACTAAATGATACAACTAATTCACAGCACACAATTTGGTGTAAATTTTGAATCGAGATGGTTTGACACAGCGAGTAGAACGGTTTGCTACATGATGAGAAGCGAGAGGGAAACTCTTCTTTGTTTACCTCTGTTTTTGTTCTCTGTCTTTGTTTTCCTCGCCCTATTTTTGAGAGAGAGAAAATTTAGAATGAATTCGGTGTTTCGCCCGGGAGACTTGCGTGGCCTTTGCGTGGTTGTTAGTAAAATATTTAGAATGTAATGCATAACTTTTATTCTCGAGGCAAAAATTAAGTTTATTGATTCATGATAATAAAGTTGTAATTGTACACTATTTAAACTAGCTGTTATTGAGAAATCAGGCATAATATCGTATATTACATAAACTAATATATTTTGTTAGTCACCAAACAAAGTAAATGTTATTAGTGGTTTAGGCCTGCGTAATATAGAATAATATTAACTTGAAACTTCTCACTGAAATATATGCTTTTACCTGGTGCATTTAAGAAAGAAAGTGTATCCTCCACTTACAGAATGACCAATATAATTGTTTACTCGTTACTGTTTTTTGATCAACTGTATTCTGTCTTAATTGTTCCTATCTACAATTTACTCTTATGAAAATAATCTGTGAAAGAGACGGTACATATATAAAATCAGAATGCGGTCGTGGATGCTTAGTTAACATGAATACGAATTTAATATTGCAAAAGACATGTAATTAAAGACTAAATGATTAATTTTCTAGAATCATCATGAATGAACTAGTCAATATTTCACTGGGCACAAAATCATAATAAAAACTTATCCACTATAACAATTGGTTAGAAGCATAAAGGTAAAGAGGTAACAACACGAGGTAGATCATCTAGTCATTTCACCAAATAATAAAAAAATTGGACAACTAACGACATCTAAACTTTTTCTCTACACAGCGATACCGGACAAATCACACACAAATACAGTACTAAATCACGAAAACAAATTTAATAGCCAATATTTAAACCCGACGTTTCAGGAGATCACAAAAAACGATTCCCATCATCTAGGGAGTCCTCGAAAGATATTATTTGTTTAATCGTAATCGAGCCAATCGATTGAGTCTTGCTCTGGCAATAAATAATAACTCTAAATATTTAGAGTGTTGGCATGATTAACACTAAATAATAAGAAATGTTTATTGTGGTTTCCCGGAACGTCAGTTGTATTTAGTGGCGTATTAATAGTAAATTACGTTTCTAGGCCGGAAAGTACTGTTTTACCGGACGAGCATGATAGTTCCTGCGCGAGCGGAAGCGATTGCGGGATTTTCATGCGAGTACGGTAACATTTACCGGTCGTATAACGTATGATTCTTTTCATTGTACTACTCAGAAAAAAAATATTTTTAATAATGACGTATCTCAATTGATTGTTTCATTCCTTTTCCCCTGATCGTAGTGTAACTGGTATCGGCAAAGGGTAACATTCGAGCTAGCAAAAAGGAACAGAAAATAGATGTTTCTGTGTCAGTATTTTTGATATTGTGTGTTCTAGAGTTTGTTCTGTATTCGTGTGTGTGTTTTTAATGTTTGACAAGAGGATTCTACTAGGAAGTCATCGCTGTATATAGGAAAAATGTCAAAATGTCATAACCTAAAGGTGCATAGTTGCCCAGTAGTATTTTTTTCTATCGTAGCACCACACCAAAACATGCATTTCAAGGAAATAAATTATTTCCAATTCCAGCTCATTGTTCTATTAACCGGTAAACAGTAAACACAATTCTCTCCGTCACACTAACTCACTGTTCTATCGGCCAGTAAACAACCGTTCACTGCCATTTATTCCACATCGCCGATGGGCCACGCCGCGGTCAGAGAGGTCTATTCTGGGCCGGTATTCCCGTCTCTTCCTCGTCATCGTTGGAGGCTGCCCACCTGTCAATCATCCTAGTCACCCGGTTAGTTGTGGGTGGGAAAGTGGTTTGTACAGACATGTAGTTCGAGTTAACACGTTGGTGTCGAGTTAAATATAGAAAATACACGTTCCATAGGAAATGATTAGTTGGATGTTGGTGTGTTATGCACCCACGTGAACATACCTAATAGTTTTTCTTTTTAGTAGGTTTACTTAATACCTATTAATTATAATGTTACTGGTAGGCTACGAATAATCGAGAAAGATACTCAATTATAAATTCAGTAAGGATGTAACCTGCTGTAACAAGGAATTTCCTGTGACGACGTGGAACAAGCTATCTAACATTTGCTTGATCCCTGATAATGTTAAATTAACTTTGCTTGAGACCTAACTATATATGTTATTGGTGGAACAGTTGAATAATGTAAACCAAGACATTTCCTTTGCGAAGAAAGTTTAGATGATTTACACATAGATGGTCTTGTACGTTTAAAAAAAAGTAAGAGTAACAACAAATTAGTGTATGTTTTTTCATAAACAACTGTTTTTAAATTTTAGAAAACAATGTGTATCCTGTTTTCTAGACTTTAGAAGACGGTATATAAAGTCTAAAAGACGGAACTTAATAAAGTCTTAAACCTTCACACTTTAAAACTACCACCTAGGTAGAGTAAGTTTGTATAGCTTGAAAACATAATTCTTGTATCAAAATATCTCTATTCGATTCCTGATATAAGTTTTTATCACATATTGTACTGATCTGCAAATTTACAATATTTAATTAAAAATTCAAAACTATAAAAAACTAAAGCAACTAACAAAACCTCCAGCTACGTTGCCAGCATTTCTTCCAAGCTTCTGTTTTTGTTCATTTTAATTGTGTTACTGAGCAAACACAAAGAATTATTACACGCCACTGTAATTATTCTTGGTGCATTGTTTTGGGTTTCTTTTCTTACCTTCTTTACCTCTTAGAAATATGGTATTTTCTTAAGCTATGCTCATTTTCTACTCTAAAAAAAAAACAATATACGTCCCCTTATTAGAGATATTTATCCCATATCGATCCCTAAGTAATGTACGGTTTTCTGATCCGGATCAGCCAAACTATCTGACTAAGGTAGAAATATCTTAAAATCATAAATCTAGAAAAAATCGTTGTTAAACCAAGTGAAGAGTTTGCATAGTGTTAAGTGCTTGCGAAGTTGCACTTATGTCCCAAATACTGTAAATTAATCTTTATGAAATTAACAATGTAAACTTCGTTACTTTAGGATGGTAGCGTTCTCGAGAATGTTATGTTAGGAGCTTGTTTTCTTACAGCATAACATAACATCTTGTGTAAAACAACATTGTCTGACTTCATTCTTCATCTCGACTGTAATGCTTCGATTTAAGTAGTTATATTTTCAACACCCCCCTTATTGCATATTACTTTTTGATGAAAACATTCTCTTTGAAAGGTAAATTTTAAAAGAGGTTAATTTTTGCAATTTTTTTTATCCACGCTGGAAGGGAGGTTAAAAATAGCCCTTACCCGCACCGAAATGCGGGCCCTCTACGCCGCTCGCCCAAGAGAGCAAAGCGACGAGCAGGGGTCTCCAACCTCTGACATACAGCATCAGTGTCAGAGGCCCCGCCTCGAAGCTCGAGGCGGCTAGGAGTGTACAGTTGTCTGTACGTCTCCTTGGGCATACCTGCAAAAAACCCCCTCGCGTGCTGTCACCACATCATTGCGATCGACCCGAGCGTCTGCTCATTGCGACATCGCAATGCGTGGCCTCTGGTCCCTTTCAGGACTCCGCGCTGCTGTCCCTTTCGGGACTCCTCAGTTGGTGTTCAACCGATCTTCTGCTGTCCTCGGTTCTGGGGTCACTCGAGACACCCGACTGTCCTCTTCTGGCGCAGGACGGACATGACAAAGTCAGCCACTGCGTTCCAGCTGACACTGCCCTGCAGCATCTTCCCCACGATGTTGTCTGGGGTCAGATGACCGCCGACCGAGTCGGCGAGGGCAGTCCGTTCTTCGTCAAAGCGACGGCACACGAAGAAAGTGTGATGCACGTCGTCTCCGTTTTGTCCGCAGTACTTGCACCTGGGCGAGTCGACCTTGCCCATTCGGTGGAGGTACAGACGGAAGTAGCCATGACCTGTCAGGAACTGGGTGAGGTAAAAATTCACCTCCCCGTGGTCGCGGCAAACCCACGGCTCCAGGTTCCTGATGAGTCGCCATGTCCACCTTCCGGTCGTGTCTTCGTCCCATCGACGCTGCCAGGCGGCCATTGTTTGGCCACGGGCCAGCTCGGCAGCCTCTTCCCGATCCATCTCGGGAGCACGCCCCCAGATGGTCTTCTTCTCTTGTGCCAGCAGGTCGATTGGGATGACTCCCGCAATGACCAGCACCGCCGCCTGGGAGACCGTGCGGTACGAGGACGCGACCCTGAGCGCGCCGCGTCTCTGCACCGCCAGCATGCGAGTCCGGTATTTCTTCACCTTCGTCGCATCTGCCCAGATCTCCGCTCCATAGAGCATGATGGCCTGTGCCGTCGACAGCAACAGCCTCCGTTTCCCCTGACTCGGTCCTCCGATGTTGGCCATCAGTCTTCCGAGGCAGGACGTCACTTCGGCCGCCTTGTCGCACACGCTTCTGATGTGGTCCCAGTAGGTGAGCTTGTTGTCCAGCACCACCCCCAGGTACCTGGCCGTCCTCCGCGTCTCGATCACTTCGGTACCCACCCGCATCGGAATGATCGTGGGCATCCGCCTCCTCGTCAGCATGACTATCTCCGTTTTGGAAAGAGCCAGCTGAAGGCCGTGATCGCGCATCCAGCCTTCCACCAGGCGCATGACCTGATTCAGCCTCAATTGGGCCAACTCCGCGTTTCGTTCGGTGATGACCGCCGCCACGTCGTCGGCGTATCCCACGAGGGACGTTCCGTGTGGCATCTCAGTGCGGAGCAAGCTGTCATACGAGACATTCCAGAGATCCGGCCCCAGCACCGATCCCTGGGCTGCCCCAGAGGTGACGGCCCTGGTTACGAAACCCCGGTCCGTCTCGTACATCAGCCGCCGGTCCCTTAGGTAATCTCTCACCATGGCGAGGAGGTACCCAGGTAACCTGAATGTTCTTTCCAGTGCGACCAGAATGCCGCACTTCACCGTGCCGAGTTGAACGCGTTCTTGACATCAAGCGTGACCAGCAGCACGATCGGACGAGCCGTGTGGCACGCCTGATCCGCTCGTGTCACCGAAGCTACGACCTCCGAGATGGCGCTGAGTGTCGAGTGGCCCTCTCTGAACCCGTGTTGTCGGGCCGAGAGGTCCCCTGCCGCTCGCACAGCCTCTCCGATTCTCGGTTTCAACAGCCTCTCCATCAGTTTTCCCGCCGTGTCCAGCATGCACAGAGGGCGGTACGACGATGGAGCGTCCGGTGGGCCCCGTTTTTTGCTCAGAAGGACGAGCTTGGCCAGTTTCCAGCGGGATGCGAACACTCGCGCTTTCAAGCAGACGTTGTACATGTCCAGCAGGAGCTGAGGGCGGCATTTCGCCACCAGTTTCAGCACCTCCGACGGTACGTTGTCCGGGCCCGGGGCCTTCTTGTTCTTCATGGAGCTGACCGCTCTCTCCAACTCTTGGCGCGTGAACAAAGGGACCTCTTCGGCGATCACCCGCAAAGGGGTGTCGTCTCTGACCCGGTGATCCGGGAAGAGTCCGTCCACGATGGTCCGCATCTTCTCAGCCTCCATCGGCACGTACCCGGGTCCCTGCGCGAGTTTCCTCATGACCAGCTTGCACCCCTGTCCCCAGGGGTCGCTGTTCACGTCCTCGCGCAGTGCGCTCCAGCAGCGCGCCTTGCTTTCTCTGATCGCTTTGACCAGCTCTCTTTTTGCTGCTCTGTACTGGCTCGACCTCTCCGCCGCTTCGGGTCTGTCCCGGGAACGCTGGGCTCGCCGCCTGAGTCTCAGGCAGTTTCGCCGCAGCTCGGCGATGCGGTCGGTCCACCAGTGCACCGGGCGCTTTCCGGTACGTGCCGACTTGCGGGGCATCGACGCGTCGCAAGCGCGATGAATGTGGCGTGATTTGGCTTCCACCACAGCCTCCGCGTCCACCCTGCTTGGCTGGTCGTCCGGCATCTGGGGGATGTCCCCCATGCCGTTCTGCAGAGCCTCTGTCAGCCTCCGTTCGTCCATTCTCGCCAGGTTCCAGCCGAGCGGGCGCCGGCTGTTGCTGCGATTTCCTTGTCTTCTTTCGGCCAGCTCGAAGGTTATGTATTCGTGATCACTCCCCGAGTAATCACCCATCACCCTCCAGCCGACGATTCGGGAGGCCAGCCCTTCCGATGCCAGGGTCACGTCGGGGATCGATTCCCCGAATCCCGGCCTCCGGTAGGTTGGCGTGTCCCCCTCGTTCATTGTCAGCAGCCCCAGCCTGGATGCCATTTCCAACAGCAACCTTCCTCGGGTGTCTGTATGTGGCATCCCCCACTCTCTCGCTCTGGCGTTGAAGTCGCCAGCCAGGAGACACGGACCGGCGATCGCTCGGATCGCGTCCTCCATGGCCTCCAACTTCTCTGTGAATCGTGGAATGCTGTCATTCGGGGAAAAATAACAGCTCACGAAAGTGACTCCGTTGCTTGTGATCCAGGCGAAATTTTCGCCGTTCCCACTTCTTTCGATGGGGACCACGCGCGGGTCGGGCACCCACAGCGCAGCCCATCCTGTGCGGTCAGGGAACCATAGTGGACCTTTAGCCATAGGGAACCATAGTGGACCTTTAGCCATAGGGAACCATAGTGGACCTTTAGCCATAGGGAACCATAGTGGACCTTTAGCCATAGGGAACCATAGTGGACCCTAATAACACTGATAATATTTCAAGTTATTAACATTTCAGTGTTTGTTAGTGATACAATGATCAAGTTCAATAGAACTAATGAATCGATCCTTGTGTTTTAATCGGTTTCGTTTCTTTCGTCTGCATTCCAACTACACTTCCCCCGATTCTGCAGCAGTTGTTGTTAATAATATATTTGCTTGGATAATATTTAACTTAAAATGTTAACTTTTAAAAAATTGCTTTATTTAAATAATAGTCCCAATAGTTTTTCATATAAAATTACCGTTGTATGTTATTATATATGTTATAAAATTACTGTTGTATGTTTTATGTTATTTGATATCAGTAGTTCATTAACAAGGTTATGTTATCAATTAAATGAAGGACAAACACAAGACTAATCTGCAAAGAATGAAAGAATGGTGGAAATTAAGGGAAGAGAGTAGTAAAGGAACTAATAAATTTCATCAATGATTAATCGATTGTTAAAAATTATCAAGTTGGAAAGAATCAATTATATTTTAACTCGATTATTGCATTACTAAAGTACAAGTGTTAGTTAGAGGTACGTAAAGATTTGTAGGATAACCACCCCTTGCTGCCCATTTGAACTGTTTTAGAATTTTACCTGAAATTTTAGGAAAAACAAGATAGTAAAATTGAAAAATAAATTAAACTATACGGATAAATTGCTAATTAGTTCGAAAACTGGTGGGATCGAATTCTATTTTTTCTGTAGGCCGTTAAAAACACCAAAAAACGTTTATGCTTTCAAAATTACGACCTACACAATATTTGACAATAGGTCATAAAAACGTTTTGGTAATTTAAAAAAATGTCATCGTCATTCTTTTTTTATTTTGTGAAACCACGCAAAAAAGTGGAAAACTGGTAGTGATTAAAGCGTTTTCCAAATGAAAGCGTAACAATCAAGAATCGAATATTATCCTTCCAAGTAGTTCATGAGTTTAACTACAAATAGTACATTCGATTACATTTCAAAGGTATCCTTATCGAGGGATTTTTAAATTTAATTTTCCAAACCTGAAAAGTTTCTAGAGATAAATATATAAATATGTCTTGATCCGGCTAGTCATTGACTTTAAATCAGGAGAAGAGTTCCAATTGCCATTATAAAAAGTGCACCAACTTTTATGTGAGTCAGGATTTGAAAGAGGACTTAATTAAATAATAGAGCCGGGCTCGTACATGAGTAGGCCGCTATAAGGATGGTTATTCAGATTCACACCGGTCATACGTCCATCTGCTGGACAAAGATAAAAATAAGATGAAATAAAATCACAACCATCCGACTTTTTGTACACCACAATGCATTATTTCACTGTCATGCACACCGAAGACGTGAGTCTGGGTGGAGCTCACTGGGGAGCCTCCGATCCAGCTGTCCAGTTTCGCCACCTCTTGACATTCAGGGGGTGGGTTTCAGTTCGCATTTCACTTTTGTTAAGGGGTCCAATTTCATCGTCAGGGGCTCAAAAGAATATATTCCTATAAAGAGATCCACCGCGGCTTCCGTTTTTCGTCCTAAATGCCAAGTTTTGCCTAAATTGCTGTTTAACAATTTAACTATTTAATCTACATCTCTTGCGGTACACCAAACCGCCTAAAGAACGGTTGATACCTCATTTATACCTCTGCCTAATGACTAAAAATACATTCTAATAGGAAAACACAAATCTAAATTTCAAACTAAATCCAATGTATACTAATTGGTTAGTATGATTGCTAAAAAAAGAATTTTTCTATTTTTATTAATTATATGAAGTATTGCTAGGCTGGTGGTTTATTTTATTCAACAATTAAATAAGCCTTAAGGCCTATATGAAAAATAAAAAAGGAATACTTCTGAAGAACAGCTAGCTCTGAGAATTATAATCACTGCGCGGCTTGATTAGAGAGAGATTCTCAGCTGATTACAACAGCTACTTGGTAAAACCAACTCAGCGTTTTTTTTGAAATATTTGCTTTTGATTTACTGAGTGTATTTTATGTTCTGCTGTATTTTCATTTCACTTTTAAATTTCAACTAGTGGTTGAGGCAACGCTGCTTAGCTGTTAATATTACTATTGAATTAACACGGTGCCTTTAAGGAGCAGTTGAGTAAAAAATAAAATAACAAAGAATTAAGAATTAATTTAATATTATTTTTAATGATTTTAAATACGGAACATTTTAAATATTCAGTTTAACATTATATCCATCTTTAAATTTTTTGTAATAATTGAATATATTAAAAACAGAAATGGAATAGCTACAAAAAAATCACATTTACTTGAAACGTGCATTGCGACCCTTATGTTATTTATTCGAACTCTTCATCACACTTAACATTTTACCGGGGTCCAGTGTGATGAATTGCAGCCCGCAGTTATCTCGAGCTTTTCTGCGGCTTAGCTGACGACGGAGATAAATCACTGCATAAAACTAACTAAGCGCAGTTTTAAAGTCTCACTTAATTGTACGGTCTGGGGGTTTTGGAATAAAAATGAGGAGTTTGTGACAGATTTATGATTTTGCTTGGGCTGTTACTTTCATATGATAAATGTGCTTAAACGTTCTTGAATGTGCCTTAAATTAATTAGAAATATCCGTGTAATGTCCGTTTTCTCCATGGTGTAAGGAAAAAAAGAAAGCTGTGTGCATGGTCAGGTGGTATGACGTAGTTGGGCTCTCGCAACTAGCGCTCACGACGACTGCGATACAAACCATTTAATTCAACTCATTCAAAATATTTTGTGTACAGTCTCAGATCTGCTGTTATACTGCCACGGCCGCTAGTTTCGTGAGCCCAACAACGTTATACTAGCTGACTGTGCGTACAACTTTTTTCTTTGTTTGCTCTATTTTCTGTACAGCTAATTGACACTGTCTTTAGCTGAAACTAGTCTTTAGATGGGAGAAGATGGCTAGAGGGTCACCTGTCAGGGGTATAAAGGTCGCCACATAGCTCGGCGAATGAAATTCATATACGTGAATAATCATTTTAATTATTAAATTTGGAAGGCAATTAATTTAATCATTTAATCCTCAACAACTGAGAAAAATTAATGTTTTTTATGCCAACGCACTGCCCGTACGCTGACCGTCTGGCCAAAGTTTTTGTGAATATTCAATAATCGATCCAGTTGTCATTTCATTCATAAATAGTTCTGTAATGGATTTTGTCATAAGTAACATCTAACTGTACATTATAGCCTCCAACAACATTTGTGGTCTTTTTATTTTTGAGATATATAAAGTTCAGGGTGGAGGAACAAAATAACAAATAGTATAAACATTATCAGTCTGGAAGATTTTTAGTTGGCATCTTCACTGTTGGCTCGATTCCAACAGTCAGTTACTCTGTTCTTAATACTAAACTGTGAATGGATTTATTGTAAATAAAAGATTTTTAAATTGAACTGCAATTAAATCAAATTATTCTCTATCAAAAAATATAAATAATGGAATTTGTACCTCTCAGGTATCCTCTTTCGGTTGGTTAATAACATGCCAAAACATATAATTCGTGAAGGAACTTTTATTTCCCCAGTGACGGTAAACAATTAATTGTTGATCAAAGTGTCAAAATCTTCAAGACTTTCCAAAGCTGTATTTATTTTTCAGCGAGTCGATAAAAACCAAGTTTTATTTCATTTAAAAACATAAAATACTACATGTATTCATTCGTTTTAGTACAAAATTATATTAATGACAACACAATACAATGCCGTCAAAAGAATAGATAAACTTTGCAACGACTGGCCTGAAACGAGGTAGCGTCATTGTAATCCATGTAACTTTCATCGCTGAAATATATTTGCGCAACGCATATTCATAATCCTTGGTGACATCTGTAATTTATTAATGTTGCATTGTTCCTTCCTACTGCGTGCTTTATCACCCTTAAAGTCCTCTCTGCAAAATCGCAGTCCCTTTACGATTTTGATGAAGTGAATCATCCGTATTTTAACACACGAGGGGTTTCCCTACACAGTTACAATTCGATAATGGCTGGGCTGTATGATTTTAGTGTTTGAGATGTCATAAAAAAATAATCATGGATTTGCCAATACGTCTCAGAATTTTAAGGAAGGACCTAAGTACTGTAAGGACTGAATTTTTTTACAATGACATTATCCGTCGACACTAGACAAAACTCAATTCACTTTGTTTATACTAATAATATGGACATGGGTTAATATAGTTCTAAAGGTTAGCTACAGATTGCAGCACTAAGGCTTTGCAAATGAAGCTGCAAAAGTGTAATCTAATGTATTTAAAAATCTTAAATAGTAAAAAATTGCATTTCAACTTGCCTATCTCAAATATTCTTAGTTATTATAATTGTTTTAATATTAATAGATTGCTTCAGTAAGTGATTTAAGGTTACAAACCAAAGACTATAAGTTTTATCATGACATTTTTAATTTTCCGTCACGCTTACAAACAATTGCCTATGTTTTTTTATCAAAACCTTGAACATTGAACATTAAGCCTCAAACAAAACTCGACATAACACTAAATAAAATTAAATTGTATACCAAAATTTAACTTTACTGAATAAAAGGAAACTATACGCACTTGCTACACGGAAGAATCTCATAATCAATCCAGTAACCTTATACCAGAAACAATTACCTTGTCTGCTACACCATTTATTTTATCGATAAATAGACACTTACTAAACACTAAATTCTACTATTGCTTCCGAGGATAAATTTCAAGATTTATGCCAAGCTGTGCCGTAGATTACATGGAACAATAAACATTCCAGGAAGGGCAACATAAACTAGAACGCCACATTGCAGGGTCGTTGAAGGGGAGAAGGGGAGGGCTGTACAACACGAGGTTAATATGCATCCGTGTAGTGTGCTCTGTAACACTTTCTACGTCAGCAGAATTTCATCCAAAAACGTGGAACAAAAAAAGTGAGTTTTAAAACTCTTTCTTCAAATTACGCATTTGGTTGAAGATTAAAAGTTTGGATTAAGCTAAAATAAATAGTTGAAAAATAGTTAAAAATAGTTTAAGAGAAATAAATAGTTGAAAAAATTTGAATGAGTTTGGCTTCTTAAACTTAATAAGAATTGTGGTGATCAATGTTCTACCAGAAGTTTCAATAATAGAAATGGAATTGAATACTTTATTACCATGAACAGTTTCTGACGCATTTACTGACGAAATATTATCGAGTCTGAACCCTTATAAATGATAAATACCAACTGACTCAATAGCTTGGGTCATTAATCTCTTCTTGATTAATTTCAGATAGAAGCCCTCTTCTTTAGCAAATACAAATGAATTCTTCGTAACATTTTTTCAGGTCTTTGCCTAGAATGGATTTTGTAAACATGAGATTACTCACACTCGCTAATCTGTATCACACGCAATCCGACGTTATTACTTCAACGTATACCGTAGTGAGTGAACGTAACAGATAACTGACTAACCGACCTTTTAAGACCATTAATCACGAGATAAATAAAAACGTTTTTCATCATTTTTTATTCAGGTTTGCAAATGTTAGGGTGGTTCGGTTTTGTTATTCCACAACCTTACATAATCCAGATATTTTCGTAATTTTGTTATTAAGATAAATATAAATCCAAATTTAGCCGGATTTGATTCAAGAAGTAGGGTCTTGCTTAATGTTCGACGGCTTCTTAATAATTTGCTGACAAAGAAGTGGATTATTTCTTCTAACGACATTACAACTAACCAAATAAAACACTCACAAACACGCAACTGAAAATGCATTAGAGAATCGAAAACTAGCTTTACCTATTCTCTATGTGAATTGAGAAGCCAAGATTATACCAAGCTGTACAACACGAGGTTAATATGCATCCGGAGCACACACGCAACACAGACACATGCATTGCGGAGGAGTGCCTCACTCTTCTAGCAATGCAATGAGTTGAGAATGCAGGGTTTCATGAATGTTGCTGTAATATTCGATCGTGGGATGCGAACCGTACCACATTCACTTTGTGTTGGCAGAGCCGCTGATGCAATTATAATTGGAACTGCCCAGTGCGGTGAACCGAGGCCTTGATTGTATCTGATCCAATCACAACAAAGTTTGGTCTAAAAAAACTGTTGGCCTCTGGCCAACCCCGATAGCACCTAAACTCCCATACAATTGTGTCCAATATCGCATAAATTTATTATGTTTTTAAATTCTTACTTAAGTATTTTATGCTAAGAGATTGCTATAGAGTACTAACTATAATGGGCTATTATTATTACTTTTAAAAAATCAATTTTCTATTATTAACTAGCTGGTGACCCCGACGTTGTTCGGGAGATTCTATTCTTCTTGATGCATTAGTAAATTCTGCATTTTGGTAGTAACCATTGTAACTACTGTAATTCAAATTAAACCATAGGATTTGATATAAACAAATTAAACCTAAAGTACTTCCGAAACCCTTTATATGGATCCCTTTAGGAAGTCCTAAAAGATATCGCAACCCAATTACCGATATTTTATTTATTTATTTTTTGTCCATGCCAATGTGATTTCAAGCTTTAACTTGACACCAGGAAACAGGTTTTGGCTCAGGAAGTAGAGGCTTTTTGAGTGATTTTTATTCTTTTACTGTAATCCTTTCTCCTTTCTCCTTCCTGACTTCATCTGTCATTATGAGATTTCATGGAGTATCATTGATTACAATTAACACTCATTTGTGTTATTATGTTGCTACTACTGTAGTAAAATACCATTCAAAAATAAGGCTTTATTAGCATTCCATAAGATTATTTAAATTGATAACAAGTTTTGATTTATTGCACTGTATACTTTTATAAAACCATTTCCTATGCGATATTGTACGGTATCCAATCAAAGCCTTGAAGCATTAAGTGTTAGGGAAGTCCTGTCCAATCGTTCGGCGGACCAGGTGCGGGCGGTCGGACTGGATCCAATCGTGTCCGGCTTACCGTTACCGGACAGTCCGGGGTCTCCCGGGTCCGGTTTGTGTACGGGCACGTCTCTCTCTCCCTCTCTCTCCCGCCAAGGGACCGCCGTAAAACTTTACTGCTTTGTCGTACTCTCAAATATTCAACAGTTCGTTGTTTTTTCTCTTTCATTTCGTTTCATCAAATATTCCTTAGTTTAATGTGGCAATGCCGTAGAATTTTGTCCCGGATTCATATCACTTGATGATATAATGTAATACAACTAACGTTTCCTATTACATTTTAATTTAAATTTGTTTAGTCCTAAATAATCAGAATTCAACATGATTTGGCATTTCAAGATAAATTCAATTTGTTTCATTTTACCTTGAAATACTTTTTGTCTCAAGTTTTCTCTCGGTTATGGTAATCGCAAAGACAGGGCTTTGTAAAGCCCTTTGACCTTTGGGAGGGATAATGATTAAATTCAGCTAGATTTGAATCACCAGTGTGCTCCTATCATTAAGTAACATTTGCGAGAAATATCATTGAAGGTTTAAACATGCATAATATGCCAAAATATGCATAATATGCCTAAAACAATCCTCTAAAGAAAGCTATTGGATCCTATTAGTTAACTGACTGATATAAAATTAAAAACATCTTAATTAGTTGAGGCGAAATAATCTTTTTTATAGCCTCCAGATCTAGAAATGACGTACGGAAAAGAGTAAGATATGGAAGTAAAACAAACAAGAGTTTGTTTTACTTCCTAATCGATTCCTTACACTTAGCCTATAAAAAACGTTGCAGTCAAAGTCGAAAGAAACTTTATTGGTTCATATTATAAAGATTGGTAACAGCTTCCTGCAACGAGTCCGACTCCTCTGGTCTGTAAAAAAAACGTTATCACGGTTACACTCATAAAATAAACCATTTTATGCTTGAAGGTAATTTTGTACCTACTATTTAATCTACTGTATATTTTATAAAAATATCGATATGGCCTGATCACTAAGTGTACTTTTTTCAATCACGTGCTAAAAGGGAAGAAGTCTTTTTCGATGAAGGCAGGTGAAAAAGAACTGTATAAATGCTGCTTTTGGTGATTGAGAGCCTAGAGGAAGTAAGATGGTTACATTATATACCGAGTTTAACTGAAAAATTGCTAAAATAATTCACTGAAAGCACGCTGGCTACAAAATTTACCTTAACTTTGCCTTTGAATATTTTGAATATCATAACAGAAATTGGGTACAGTAAACTCTCGATAGTTCAACACTATGTAGACTTTGTCTGTGTCCAAGAATCGAAATGTCGAACTATATAGAGAGTTTTTGGAATTTTACATTGATAGGAGTATTAAAAATAAAGGTTGCTACATACATAAATATTTTAATGTATTAAATGCCACCATCGCAAATTAGTGCAAGCTTACACTGCTATAGCTAATTTAATAAGTTTTATTGTAATATAGGTGCCAATAAATATTCGTTGGACAAAATATTTTGTAATCTTGGACTGTTTGTTGAGTGACAGACTGTGGAGCTATTATGAGAGTCGAACTATCGAGAGTCTAAAAGTTAAATACAGCAAGGAAAGTAACCAAATTCTCACTAGACGGTAGACGGTAGACGAGAAAAACTATAAAACAATTGTAAAGGGTTTTACCCGATTTGAATAATTTTTTCTCCACATAGGATGTATTTAAAAATGGAGACCATTCAGGCGGATTTGTCAAGTTGACGGTTGAATAAAATGGGGAAGTAGAGATCGAACGTGTTATTTTTTATCACTCGCTCACTTTTACCCGAACCGATTACAATCGGGAAAATCAAGCAGACGAGTAGCATCTTGCCCATCTAACTCGACCCATATATAAATCCGCCTATAACAATATAATTTTTTTAGGACTTTTGTTAGTTTAACAAATATATATTAAACCACTCTAAGATAATGAGCTAACTTCACAAACACAATTCTAAACCTTTTATATAGGAAGTTCGAAATATAAATTTGTGATTACAACTAAACTGTCCGTCGTGATAGACATGTTTTACTTCAGCAAGCTTCGCTTCTTCAATTTTAGTCGAAATGACCTGCCCAACAGCGGTTAAGTAAATGATTGTAAAAAAAACAAATGTTCTTCATATTTGCGCAAATTTGATTTATATTTCTAAAGAAAAGTTTTACCAAACAAACAATAAGTGAGTTTTCCTCAAATTTTCTCACCCAATTTTTTTCATTTCATAGATTAACAAAAAAAGATTACATTTTAGTGATCCATCCGTGGTAAAACGTATAGCTTACCTGTCTCGTTTCTTCTGGAAGAGAATAGCACCGCAGTAAATAAGTATGACAATGGAGTAAAAAATGTTCATCATTATTTTGAGATTACCGTGAAACAACTGTTGGGGCTGAAGTTGGGTTAAAATTTAATTGAAACTTTTATTTACTACGCTATAGAAGAACATAAAATATTTGATTAAGTATCAAGTACTAATTAAATGGTCACGGCATCGTAACACTTCAATTCACAATCGTTATTTAACTATTAAATCGACTGAAAAATATTGCTTTTACTGTATCCTAATTTTACAAAGCACAATAGACATTATGTGTAGCAAAAATAATTATAAATTTAAAGATTTTTTTATTTCACACTCTTTCTTTGTTTGATTGATTGTTAGCATTAATTATGGTAATAGTATTGGTAATGCGTTTACAGTGAAAAAACACATAACAAACCAACATAATGTAATGAAAAAATTAGGTTGTTAATAAAATTACATAAATTAATTCTTTTTTGTCAACAATTATGGAGACATAGGCTCTGAGCAAGTCAACAACCGCTCCAAAAACAAGTCAAAAAATTAAACCTAGGCAAAATCAGTATACTAACTTACCACCTCTAAAATAAAAATCTTAATTAAATAAGGCTAAATAATCTTGAATATAAAACAAGTTCTCTTTCTTTTCTGTGTCCTTTGGTTCTTCTAATCGACAATTTTTTATAATTGAGGTTTTAAATTAAAGGCAAGCACGCACAGATTGGCCATTAAGCATGCACATTCATTTATCTACCGCATAATGCGATTTATACTCAAAGGAATATCCATTTCCATTAATTTCTTATAGGAGTTTCGAATTTTCAACAGTGTCTTATTATTGTTGTTCTTACATATTCGGATTCAGTCAAGGTATATATTATTATTTTTTGGTCTTAATTAATCTTGAAATATTCAACGAATACGAGATAACTTCATAGACAATATTGTTTGAAAAGTCAATTGTCCCATTAATTATTGAAGTTAGATGAGTTTCAAACGGACAGACTGTTGACAATCAAAATCAATTTTAAGTTTCCCTTGTTTTTTTAATACTTAATATCGATAGCTTCTGCATTATTTATGCCATTTTACATGTTTGTGTATAAATACACAAGAATTAATAAACATTTTTTTCGGAGTTTCTTTTCAATTAAAGATTAATGTATCCAGTTCTAATCACATCGAGTTTAATTACATTTATTGTTTGTCCTTAGAATATCGACTGAACTGGCTTTCAATTAAGTTAAGATTCGTGGTCAGTTTTCAAGAACAGGATGATATACTTTGAAAATAGCAACATAATGTCTCCTTTGGTCTCTATGGGCATTCGATACCTTAAGGTAACTTTCTAAGAATTAGATTTCCCTAATTAATTTAGTTCATAAACTGTATCTTTTCCAAAAACAAAACGTTAACCAAGTTATTGTTTGGAATATATTTTGTGAAGCCTTTTTCAACTTTAAATTAGTATTTGACACATTCAAGTTGTTTCTTTATGTCAAAACTTAATGCTGCGGAGCAGCCTGGGTCCTCTAGCTTCTTTTAAACGAAAATTGTTTTGATGATTATTAGTTCCATTACATTGCAATATTGGAACAAAATGTACACAATATTACACATTAATATATCGAAGCATTCTTAAAGATAACCAATGCAATAACAATAGCAAAATGTGGACAACATTTATATACATCAAGATTCAAGTGTAGGCCTAAATGATATTATCTTTAGATCATTCTAAAGCACTAAACCTTCTGGCCAGTTGTGTTCTCTCTGAACCAGGTTCACTAAGGATATTTATAATTTGCAGTTGGCTGTAAACCTGTGACTTGGCAGTCGCTGCGTTTGGAGCAGGTGCTGCATTTAACGAGTACACAGCCTGTAGGTGAATTGTTGACTTATTAGCTTATTAAAGCGGAATCAACTTCATACTCGTACGGTTGTGCAAGTCATTGTGCAAGTACTTGCCTTATCGATAGACATGGCTCAGTTCCAAATATAGGGTTGGCAATATTTAAATGGGGGTTTGGTTATCGTTTAATATTGTTTTGACATACCACTAGTTTCGTAGTAAACTTATTGACCTTCAGTTGTAAAAATAAACATTAAAATAATGAATCATATTATGTCACTACTCGTTCCACGTTCACCTCACAGAACAGGCAATTTGGGAGATTGCCATGTTTTTGCCATGGACATTTTTTTAATATATACATGTCATCCGACTACAAAGTCATATTATTTAATGGGGCTAGTTCAACCGAAATCGCCACTATAAATATCTTTCTTTGGGTTAAAAATGGATTTTTCGGATGTTGCCTATCTTATCCTCCATCAATTTACATGGTTTAGAGGTACTCTACACAGTGAAAATATATAGAATTTTTTAATTTTTTAATTGCATGGATTTAAACGGTATTGATTTTTAAAACCTCACTCTTATCCTCTTAAATGGAGGTTAAGATAGAGAACACTTCAAAACCCATACATTAACCAAAGAAAGAAAGGTTTTCGAAAAAGTTAAACCTTAAAATTTAATGGTGTGGCTCTCACCCAATATTACTTTACACATAAAACTTTACTCGAGTATAAACTGGGTCTTTTGTACGTAGGACAGAATCTACTCGAATCTATTCACATGGTGTAGACAGCGAAAGATAACCGTAAATATTTAAACTAGGATTACACCTGAGCAGCTACAACCCCCCCTGCGTTAACCCTCAATCTCAACCCCTACCTATACCATCCCCCCCCCCCGACATACCCCACGATATACGTTCAGTTTATGTCGTCTGCGATGCGTCGGTGGAATGTAAATCGTTACTCATAACGTGCACGGCTGCTGGCCATAAAAACGTGTAATGAAACGTTTATGAGATACAGGTGCTTTCCTCGGTTAGCAGTTAGTAGCGGATAACCAATGTTTTTCTTTTACCAATTATAATTTCAGTTTTGGGAGTTATCAAAAGAGTATTATACTGTTTCAGCTCAGACGTTTTATAGAACTAAGGAATAAGAATAAGAATAGTTTATTGCTGTTGCAAGGTTTACAAGCATGGCATCGTTAGAGTTTTGAAAAACTAGATTCTAAAACTAATTCTAACAACACCAATAAATTCTTGATCATTGTAAGGGAGATAGTTTGTAAGAACTTTCTTAAATTTTGTTTCATTTAAACGTCTGATTTCAAGAATGTACATAGGCCTAGTTTCCATAAAGATGGGGTTTTGAATAATCGTAAGGAAATGACTAGGTGAGGTAGCAAAATTAGGAAGTTACCAGTGGATTGTGCTATTCAGATGGTTTTGTTTTCATGATGCTATAAAAAATGTTTGCTTGATTAATAAAGTTGGAAGCTTTAAAATTCAATGGTTTTCAGGAAACTACGATGTTCTTCTTAGTTGTGAAAATTAATTTGAAGGGAATTGAGTTAAAGTCTTAAAATATGACTGTATTTTAAAAATTCATAATCGCGAAGGATTTGTAATTATTATTTAATTTAATAAGTATTAATATATATTAACTGGATCTTGGAAATGAATAGTGTCTTACCTTTTTACGCAGGCTAATATTGCTGAGGAAATTGTAATTTTAAACAGACGTATTTAAGAATACCCGTCATTCTAGTTGTTAATTTACATTTCATAGGACGATACATTTCATATAAGCAATGATTTCCTTATAAAAACATAATGGGGTTTGTTGGTAGGTCTTAGCAGGAAAATAGGTTAATTTTATCATGTTTAGTTTAGATACAATGGTTTATATGATGACATTTCATGGGACTTAAATCCTGCTGTGTATAATATCCAATCTCCAGATGGAAAACAACGAGGTTTGCGTTGTGAAAAGATAAACTTTTTAAGTTCCTTTTTAATTACTGCTGGGTCGTATCTCTATTGTACAGGCAAATGGATTAGTGCATAATTAAATTGAATCGTTTATTATGTTTCAGCAGTGCTCATGCTGTTTTGTAGAATGATTTTGATAAGATTTTTGGTGTTTTGTTATTTCGAAAATAAACTTTATCTAATAAGCTTTTAATATTCTTTTACCATACATCGAAAACGATAAAATAATATACTCGATGGAGTTAATTTATTTTAATTTATTTTATTTATTTACAATCGTCACAATACACCAATAATTTCACAGGTGACTTGTCCAATTTTCTTATCTGTATACCTTAACTTTTAAGGCTAAAACATATAAAAATAAAATTTACTTTTATACTTAATCAGCAAAACAATCATTTAAAGAGTAGTATGCCTTCTCCAATAACCATGTGCTTAGCATTTTCTTCAATCTTGTTAAAGAGTCAATGCCTTTGTAATGAGCCTAATTTGTAAGGGGGTAATATTCAGCTCATTGGTATGACCCATACGAGTAACTAGGCTAAGGTTACCTGGTGCACGTCGTAAGGTTACCCGGTCACTGCGAGCTTCCAGGCCTAGGCTTAGGCCTAACCTGTCAGGCCATAATTGGTGTTGTCACTATCTATAAACACCACGAGAACACTCAGGAAAGCTGGTAGGATTGATAAAACGACACATCTTGAAGGGTGGCAAGAGTAAACCTTTGTTGTCGTTGGGCGATCCTAGGCCCTAGTCTGCCGCTATCTGGGTAGCGTCGTTTGGGTGATAAGTGTTGGCCTCGGACGTGATAGGTGGGAATAACTCCGAATAAACACTTAATTAAACTCAACTTCACATTGCTACCTACGTACTTAGCGTATATCGCCTTGGCTGATCGTTTACTGGTATTGTTAAACGCCGTGTTTGTAAACAAGCCGATCCTAACCTCTGACTGGCAGACGACAGTGTAGATAGCCCGCCATCTTCTTCTTCTGCTCGCCGAGCGCGCCAAACTGTTTTCTGGCGGACACTCGGAAAAAAGGCCCCCCGGAAGAGCCTTTTTTTGATCCTGTAACCAGCTTCACGTCGACAGCTGGTGGGTTTTCCCAGCGGAAAGTGAACTCAACGAGGTCTTGATAAGAAACCTCAATTGTCGGTGCTCTGTCGAAATGTCCGGTGCTTTCGGTTTCTCGTGCGAAGTTCTTCTCTTCCTTGCGCAATTTCGTACGTGTGGAAAGCAGCGAACCAGTCGTCTTCCAATACCTATTAGGTGTTAAAGGTACGACAACGTCCTTCTTACTAGGTTTTATTTAGTTTAAACGCTAGTTTTCGGACTTAGTGTTGAATTCGTCCAAGATAGGGTCGAGCCCTATTCTCCTCACACTACGGCTGTAACCGAGACTAATTAGTTTAATTGTCTCGGTGCCGACGTGTATTGTTTTAAAGTAAGACTATTTTTCTAAAATCATTTTAACCAATTTAAATTTACAGTAATTGGTGATTTTACTGAGTTGGTTCAGTCTTACTTGTTAGTTTCCCTGCTGTTGTAACAGGCTTAGACTTGTCCAAACTTGCTGTGCTTCAGGAGTGTAAGGTCTGTCCTGCTCCTGTAATTACTGGTCACTAGTGAGATAGTTTAAATGTTGTTTCTTGATTAGGGTAAACATTAACTATGGGTAACTGGTGTTAACTCTGAACATCTCACATAGCTAGGGAAAACAGCAGAGGGCATTTTACTTAGAAGGTGTTTCCAGATTTAGTCTGTCCTAAGTTGAATGCCATCTAGGTTGAATATAACTGAGCTCTCATATTTGAATATCTGGTAACTACTGTGATTTCGATCCTCGACCCCTGGAATTATCCCAGCGACTGAGCTGAGCGATTCCAAGGCCTATGACAACCCGTGACGTGATTTCCTGCGGTTCGGTGTACTAGTGTAACCGATCATCTTTTCTCTTACCAGGAAATATCCGTCACACCTTTTATAGAGGAAGGTAATCTGTTAAATATCTTTAGGGCCATATATTGTGTTGACAAATGGTGCAATTTAAGCCTATGTTTTGATGGTTTTATTAAATGCTTATACCTGGTGTCATGAGTACTGTGATCACACTACTCATTAAAACATCGTATTAAACATTGGTTACTAAAAGAGTTTCTCACTAGTTTTACAATATTCATTAGGTTAGCAAATAAACGATCGAATGTGTTTTTCTTGGCCCTACGTAATCTACTACCACAGCCATCTCTAGTACAAGGCCGGGGCGCTAGTAAATGGCAACATTGCGCCTAAGGGTTCAGCTGATTTGTTTATCCATACTCTCATATGCCATTATTTTTTGTTTACTTGATACCAGCTGGCTCTGTAAGGGTTTTTACAGTGCAAAAAACCCCTTGAGAAGCGCCGTTGCCAGGTCGAAGGCCTACTCATTCGTGGGAAACATTAACAATAACTTTGACTATAAATAAATAACTACAAAGTCAATAACCATATTTGAGATTACTGTTTTTTTAACCATTCGGAGTAAATTAATTATTTGATAATAGTTATCAAATAAATAGTTATCAAATAATTTGATAGCAAATTCCCTTAGCTACTTTATTGCAACCTTGATCAGATAATCTTTTATTTTGTTATTTTAAGTTACAATTGGAATGATACGGAGGAACACAACAGTGAATAGTAGTTTTATAAGGCTATATTGGATGCAATTCCGTCTCCTAAGGGCTATTCAGGCAGTGGACCGGTCTATTGTGCCTTATATTGATTCGAGCGGCGCCTCCACCGCCTGGCACGGTCCTCCGCACCTCAGAAACATCAACTTTCACACGTAATACTCAACCTCGGATTCTGTTTTTAGACTAATTTGTTGACTAATTTGCCCATTATTGATTTTAAAACCCAAATTATTACGTGAACATGGATAATACATTTTGACAGTGAAGAAGACTTTGTTTGATTCAGCTGTGTTTGATTCATTTTTTGGGTCCACTAAGGTTTTAATTTTTCTTTCCGAGCGAATCTAAGTTTGAGCGAAATTTTCACTGTGGTGTAAATTGCGGATTAATAACCCTAGTTTGAAATAAATCAAAATTAATCTCCAAGTGCATGAACAATTTAATGATTAGTGAAAGGAAAACTACAAAATATTCCAACTTAGAAGCAGGGAAGGGTACAAAATCATGTTACCTTCGAATTCAGTTGCAGGTGTGGAAGAATTTCACAAGTTATATTGGAAGCTAGATGAGGAGTGATGATGTAACGTAATATTTCACCTTCCAAGGTGGGTAGTTGTTGAGGGGTTGTACCTGGGAAGAAAATGGCTGGTACATAATAGACCAACAAATTTCACCAAGAAAAGTAAGCAGCAGTTTAAGTAAAGCTTAGAACAACTTCTGTTAAGAAGATCGTCAGAAAGCAGAGAGAAGCTCTACTTAAATCAATCTATCCTGCAGAATGAAAGGAAACGCCATGAATATTCTCAACATGGAAGATAGGCGGGTGAGAAAGGTATATGTACCAAAGAAAACCTTGGAAGGCAGGCGGCAGGTGAAAGAAGGTCGCCAAGTGGTAGCGTTAATCAATAGGTCGCTCTCGAGATCAAATCAAAACACCCCCCTCCTGACCCTTCACCCCCCTCCGTTGTCCATTAGTGCCTGCCCTTTGATAACAGGTACACAACGTGGGTGGGGTTGTTTTTACAGAGGTGTCAGCCAAGTTTGTCATCGTGGGAAAGAAACTTAGAAACGTTTTTGTTCCAAATTTTATTCAAGTGTTAGTTACTTCCAGGTATTTTAAGTTTACGTGGCCAGCTCCGTCTTATTATCCCACTCCTTAATAGCTTAATATTTTATGGAAGATGCATAAAACAAATAAAAGGACCTAAAATTAATTTAAAAATTAATAAGCTATTACGATAAAAACCCTTATATGAAATTTGAATTTCTAGGAAGAACAGATGAAACTATAACTAGTGAATTAGTACATATTATAATGAGACACAAGAATTTCTAATGTGTGCTACGCAATCAACCTAATTGTTTAGTAATAAATATTTATTATGATTGTTATTGTTAAGAAGATATTAATTCGGAATTTTATCGGTGTTAATTACTGTTATAAGTCTTTTGGAATGGTACGGGTAGGAACTTTATTTTGAGTCCATTTGGGTTGAGCTGTTTAATAAACATACCGGTTATCGATATAAACATAACAATATCCAATAAATCTGCTGGTAATAATAAAGTTAGGATTAATTCAAACATCTTGTTTTTTCTGATTCCTTAATATAAATAAACCACATGTAGGCCTATTTTAAAAACTGTGACCTTGAAGCATCTATTTATTCTAATTTTACATACTTTCAATCATGTTCGTTTATCAAGCGATTACCTAGAACAACGTAACAATTTTCGTGACGATAATGAGCGTTACCTCATCCAAGGTAACACATTAAATGTAAATACAGACAACGACAGGGAAAGGGCTTTTAATCTAATAAAACTGTTCCGAACATTGTCTGGTTAAACCGTAATTCATTGAAGGATTATTTTTAGGGATTAAATTTATATAATTTTTAATTCCGTTTTCTCTGTGTGTAAAAATGAATTAAAGTGATATTACATGTACCTATATTATTTAAGATACTTTTATATTAATTGTTTAATCACTAACTACGAAGGCTATAATATACGAGTATCTTGACTTATCAAATAATTATATTACATACTTAGCTATACAATTGTAACACGCGAGAGGTTTTCTTTTCACAGTCTTTTTTCTGTTTCTATGTGGAAAGAATTCGGTTTAAACAATATAATAATCACAATAATTATTGATGAAAGAAAACTTAAAGGGTCGCTTTACATATTAAGAAATCACCTAAATAACTAAAATTAAATCTAGAATAATTTAAGAAGGTTTATACCAAGTAATATAACATTTTTTTATACTTTGTCTAAGATGGCAAACCACTAAATGTGGTCAGCCATAATTTATTTTTAATAAATTATTTTTTATCTCGAGAACGATTTTAACGTTTGAAGTGTCAATTTAAAGTCTAAGATGGCAAACCACTAAATGTGGTCAGCCATAATTTATTTTTAATAAATTATTTTTTATCTCGAGAACGATTTTAACGTTTGAAGTGTCAATTTAAAGGTATGTCTACCTAATAAGTTTAAGACCGTTAGCTCTGTCCGTCGACATTAGACCTAACTCATTTCACTTTGTATACAACAAAACATGTGCTCATGAACATAGTTGTAAAAGTCAACTACAGGTTGCAGAGTTTACAAGGGAAGCTGCAACAGAATAGGCAAACTTAATAACTACACCTTTGAACTCATCAACTCAACTATATCTTAGCTTACAAAACATTTATTCATAAAGCTTATTATAATTGATAAATCCTTAAAAGAAAATAATATTTTAATCTAAAAATACAAAAGCGATGCCTGGCTATCCGTCGTAGTCCGCCGCCTCGCCCTCACTTTGCACAATGGAGTGCAGACAATGCCCTGAGCTCTCGCCTTTGATAGCTTTTCCCGCTTTGTTCTGTCTTATTGAACAAGTACTTAGCAAATTAAAAATACATCATGGATGGGAGTTTAACACTTTCAAATATGGATTGTGCTACATATGCTCCGGTTTTAAAATAATATTTTTTCTGTTTCAGGTAAGACTAATTATCTTAATGCTGTCAAGAGTAAGTACTGTTCAATTCGTCTCCTAGTTCGATACCCGTCAATCTTCAAAGACTACGCCTGAAACCAGAAACAACTGTAAACATAAGTTTTTAACACTTTGCATTTCATTAAGAGAGGAGATTTTTTTATTAAATTTAGATTGTTTACCTCTTTGACTACTCCTAATATAAAAACCTGATTTCTATTGCTGGCTACATGAAAAAATGACAGTCTGAAAAGAAGCAAAACGTTAGGTGTCATCCGTTCTCATTTACACTAAAGCTTACGGGCATTTATTCGGTAGTCAATATAATGTATTGTAACATCTTCAATTTTTACTTATTCAAACTTACTGTCTAAGTAATATATTAAGTTAATTTCTATCCTATTTACTGGCCCTAAAGTAAAACATAAAAATAGCATGTCAAATGATATCTGAATTTACAACTTATGACTTTTCCAGCTGGTTCTATTTAAAACCCATTTGGAATCCCGACAGATTAATTTCAACAACTGTCGAACCTACCAATACTGAACCCAATGAGCATGGTTAAAGGACACAAAAACATTAATTAAAAATCGAATCACGGAGAGAAAAGTTCAGAGGTTTAGTGGATCGGATTTAATTATCCGTGGACCAACCAGCTGGCAGCCAATGGACGCCATCCAATAATAACAGTACAGTAGTTGTTCCATTATAGGAACAAACAACGAACCACATCCCCCCCCAGCCCCGTCACTCACACATACACACACACACACACACACACACACACACACACACACACACACACGCACACACACACACACTGTTTACGTTTAACCGGTGTGGCAAGTGCTCGCTTGTGTGGTGAAAATAGATCGCTTATATCCAGCTTACCTTGTGTTATGTGCGAACTGTCTTAACTTGAAAATTCATATTCTGTAAAGTTATTTTATCTGTGGATTTATGGTTAGGGTTTTTCTCGGGAAAATATAATTTTTACCAGGTTTTCGCTGCGTGAATTTTCTCTCACAACAAACACAAACATGTAGTACAGCTCACCTGATTAAAGTTTATTTTGCTTTGCATATTTGTTGTTATTTCGTTGCCACCGTGGTAACCCTAAGACGCAGTGAAATTGTTTTATTTTATTTTTTCGTATTTAAATTTTGACTGGTAATTTAGGCCTAACCTGTTGGATTTTTTTTACTAGGGAGAATGGATTTTTAGCGAATTTCCCCTATAGGGAAGAAGCTGTTACCGTAGGTCTCATGGTAAGACCTAAGCCTAAAACCATCATAACTTTTCTTTTTGAGGTCCTCAGATGCCAAAAACACCATTCGTTCACTTTCATAAATATATATATATATATCTATATATCTATATATATCTATATATATCTATATATATATCTATATATATATATATGTGTCTTTAAGCACGATAACTTGCGCAAAAATGGTCCAATCGGAATGAAATTTGGCATAGATGTGTAAAGTAGTAATTATTCGGACGAGTTCGTAAACCAGCCCGATCGGACCACCGGAAGGGGGGGTAAAGGGGGTAAACCCCCCCAAAAATGGGTTTTTTGAGATTTTTACATAGAAAAAAAAATTTTTCAAATTTTTATTGGCACCATTGAATTCAGCCCAAAAAAACAAACAATTTAGTATCTTGAATCATGGCTCTATGTCCATTGGTTGCCGAGATATTGAAAGTGGTAAACGCAGTACGTTGTCCCAATGTTAACCTTATGGGAAATAAGTAAAATTCTATATCTCGCTTATTTCTCAACATATCTTGATAAAACTTGGTAAATGGCTTCTTCTAGTTCAGATCTACTAAATATTGAATTAAAACCACCCAGTTTTAATATACCTGTAGCAGCAAACCTCCATACTCATTCCCCATGTTATTCTTATGGAGCTTACAAAAGCATGTCAAATCTCGCTATGTTGGATCGAAATATGTTGTTTTGCACTTGAAATTCGCTGAGTATGCAGGTCTGCTGCAACGGGGGTATTTAACGTTTGAGATTTCAAAGTAAATGTATTTTTTCGTAGGTGTTCCTAAAAATTTCTGGGAACAGCAAAACTATGGTAAAGTGAAGGACGCATTTTTTACAGTGACGCTATTTGCCACCGTCGAATCAAACTCAATTATATTTCCTCGAGAATTAGGTATAATTAAACAGCCATTTAATTTTTCATACAATACTATCTTGAACGCAGTTACAGTATAGGTTTTTTGCTTGGTTCAAAAAACGTTACCTTGGAATCTTGTACAGACAAGGTAGTTGAAGATTCTAAGGCAACGAAGGACCAATAAATATTTAGCATTCGCCCCAAGTTCGCACAGCTGGGAGGCTGCCCCCCCCCATATACCAAAACCCTCCCCACTCACCCTTAGCCAACCACAACCGCCAGTGTTGCAGAATGTACACTGTGCGGTGTGATGCAGGAATTTATATTGTTTCTTATTCGTTCAAGAATTGGTGCCAGTCTAGCTGATGGTGTTCCACTTCGCTGGGAAAAAGTAAACAAATAAAACAAATGCATCAGTTGGTCAGCCCTTCTCTATATATTTTGCCCTTACGAAATTTTCATTGTTATTTTTCCTGGAACTTTCTTACCGAGACCTTTCATTCATATATGTGGTTGATAGGGGTCAGATGTATTATTTTCTCAAAACTTACGGGTAGTTCGGGCTTTTTATACAGATTTAGAAGGGTTGTACGCCAGGTATTTCACTAATAGAATTACAATTTAGACACTCAAGAATAAAAATTAAGGTAAAAATTTATTTAAAGTTCATTTTTAATATTTTTAGGTTTCTATCAAACCAAGAAAAATCTAAATTATTTTACATTATGCCTCATTTTATAGAACTATTGAACAAATTATGTAGCTCAGCAGTGTAGGCCTACAGGCTACCATGTGTTACATGCAGGTATTGGTATGACTAGTGCTAAAATATGCATGTAAGCCCAAACCCCACTGCCGTTTATCGCTCATGACCAGACTCAGACTTATGATAGGCATTAGAGGATTTTTACATCTAAAAAGTCAAAACTGAATCTGTACGCCCGGGCGAATGGGTTGGCAGACTTATTAGCCTTTTTACGGAAAATATGGAAGTGTCTGTCCACAGCTCAAATTGAATCTGGCACTGGACTCATCACGCCTCGTGTATGATTTGTCGACACGTTCATCTCAGCTAATCATCGTTGTAAATCGTCCATTTTATTACTTATCCCCAGCCAAATCGCTTCAGTTTTTCCACATTTAATTTCGAAAGACTTTGCTACGAGATTGTTGAACTATTTTTTAAATTAATTTTACCACATTTAATTTTATCTGCAAAGTGATGAGTTTTAATTTTTAATGATATTCAACTTCTTTATTGTTATAACGACGGAAAATTCAAATTTTTCAATATTTGAAAACCCTACACTTATTACAAACATGAAGATAGTTATTGATTTTGTTTATATATATTGATTGAAAATATATTTATAGAATAAGAAGGCAATTTGCAATTTATATTGAAACTTTGGGATCTTACAGGGAAAAAACAGAATGACTTTGGTAAACCCATTTCTTACTGAGCATCAGCGATCAAACAGAGGCGAACTTGTCAAATTTTAGGTCTGCTGGTCTAATATTTTTGGAAATTGGGGGTTGAGTCAGTATGATTTCAATTATTCATAGAAAATATTTCGATTTGCCAAACTAAACCAATCATCATCTGGCCCAATGAGGATCTCGGCGCAATTAGGGATTAGAAATAGGTCACCACTTTCCATCCTGTATATATTTACCGTCTTGAATGTGAGCACAGTATATACGTGTAAGAATATCATAAGTGTTTGAAGATGTTTTTATTTCATAGCCAGTATACTGGATATCATGCTAATAAAGAAATTATTTAACTTTTGCCAAGATGTGCTCCATGTTATCTTCAACAACTGCTCGAAAATTTGAAACACTTTTACAAATCAGTATGATAACAACAGGAATTGTACCTTTTAATCATTGAACCCTTGCGCAACTCAAAAAACCTCTAATTTTCACATACTTCTCCCTGATAAGACCTTGTCCCTGATAGGTCTTGACATTTTAGGAATCAAAGTAAGAATATTTCTACGATTAATGTTTTAAGTTTATTTTATTTTTGAAAAAAATATTTTTAAGTTTATTTCTTTTGTAAAAAATGTATTTGTTTTGTATACTCAAGCTTCCTGATTTGTATAGTTTTTGTGCGAAATAAACAATTTTGAATTTGAATTTGAATATGCTGGAAATCCAAATTTATAATTTTTATCTTCATCCAGAAAGTATTAAAATACCGTAGTTGGACTATTATTTAGCTTAAAGTAGTGGAAATGACATGGGCAGTTTTTTTCAAAAGCTATTACGTGTATTATTTCAAAACGTACGAAATATCACGAACTCAGAATGGATCGAAAGCCAGTCGTCCAATTGCATTCTGTCGTCTCATTGTCAGAAATGTCAAACCTCGCTTGTGAATTAGAGTGACTTAAGTGGACAGATGATATGCAATGCGATCTATCAGTTTAGTGACATAAACAGTCCGTGTGTACACTACCTTGTTAGTGCAGATCTTGTACCTTGAACAGGCTCGTGTAGTACCTGACCCCTCTCGGACCATGTTGGTCTCCAATACATCATGTATACATATCCGCCTCCAAACAATGACAACAATTAACATATGTTGTTGCATAGCCTGATAAACTAAATTCATAGTATTGGATGTTCCTAAAGTCCTGGAAACATCTAAATATTTTTTTTCTGGTAGAAGTGGCTCGGATGTGATTTCAAAGCCAAATCTATGTAATTTCAAACATATTACATACTTGAAATTACATAGCAAAGTAATGAATTTCTTCTTTGGCTTGAAGTATGGAATTTCAAAGCCAAATTTATCAAGTTTTGTCTGTATCAGTCAGTACCTTTCGTTTTCGATTATGCTCTGGTGAGTGGGTGAAGATAAGGAAACATGAAGACAGTTGAACCAATAAGATTTGAGGATTTGGCTTATATTGCATTCATGTTGGGAGCTTGTGTCAGAATTAAAAGAAAAATAAACTAAGTATTTCCTTCTCATTTGAATTGTTCATTTAACGTACAATATTATTCACTGAATACGTGTCAACAGCTAAGACACAGTCAGAGTCAAGAGCCAAGTGGCGGTGTCAATCAATACGCCCACTTGAGATAGAATCAAAACACTGCCTCCCCCCCCCCCCCGACCTCACTCAACCTTTGCTCTCCCTCGCACGCTGAGCCACTCGGGGGCCGATCTTTGCTCGTGAAGATTCGTTTACATTTTTATCAACATTTTTATCAGTTTATCATCATTCCACACTTTTTACTTTACTTTACTTTTTCTTGAAATGTAGGTATTTTAAGCCAAGTATGAATTACGGTGCTGCTATAGGTACATGTCACGTCACATAACGTCATGTCACGTATCACGTCCACACACGGCCAATACGGCGATCCCGGAGGGGGTGCTATGCATATTCGCGTTCGCACGGTACGCAACGTCCTCATTCGCACCTGCACATGAGTTGCGACATCCTAAGTCGCGGGGAAAAGTGGATTAAATAAGTACCCCTGGCTTAATAATTAAGTATATAGATTTCAGATAAATTTGATAAATATACACTTTTATGATTACATGACTAATAGCAACACAACATCCAATCTTAAGGTTTGCTATTAATCGCAACCCCTGTATTTTAAAGGTGATACATCTTACTGACATTGATTATATATTATAAGCGAAAAGCATCACGAAATAATATTTATCAATGTAATTATTATGTATTAATGTAAATTATCTTGAACGCCAAAAACCGCACTTTGGACAGTTGTCATTATAAAACATGCTATTTTCTAACAGCCGAATGAACGAATGGACGTTGGTACACGTCACGTCACGTTGCGAACCCATTTGGCCTATTCGGCTATGTATGCTCTTCAGAGCATTTGAGTCGAGCCGTGACGTGACGTGACGTGTATGTATAGCCGATTCAATTTGATTGCACAGGTTCCATTCACCTCGAAAATGGACAAGACGTGACGTGTATTTATAGACTCACCTTTAGAGATGAGTGAAGGATGATTGTGGCGCAATCATGTTACGGACTGAGGCCGACATGTTCCTTAGGCAGGACTGTTAATTAATAGCCCAACAATTAATTGCAACTAAGGGACCTGAAGTTCAACGTGGAATCCGAATCCAGATCAATTTACAATACAATGTCTACAACATGAAACAACGTTTTTTAATAAGCCGTTTACGTGTGAATAAAAGAGTATAGTAAAATAAAACTAAAATGAAAAGTAAAACGTTTTATTTTTTAAACAAGTTATATATAAAAAATTATAAAACGTATTTAATCTGTTGAATATTTAAATTATTCATTACAGTACTACTGTTTAGTAATATCCATATGCTAATCATTACAATTTATTAAAAAGTTACGATTATTAATTAAAAGATACTTCCATTTAAAAATGTAGTCTAAACAAGACAATTGTTAATATAAAAAAACTACTTTCCTTTTCATGTTTCTACAATGAAATTAAATCTTTTGCTATTATTATATATAATATTAGTTTTGTTTGTGTCCCTAATTATTACACTCATTTGAAAAGTTTTGAAATCCTAAAAACAAACACTAATAACAATATAAGGATTTTTTAAGTTATGCCTGTCTTACTAAGCATCATTTATTATAAATAAAATAAAATAAATTACTCTACCTATAGGAAGCAATTTATTTTAAATCATCTCAAGGAAATTAATCTCTTAATTTTCTACACTTTTAAGACATCCGAAATAGTCGTAGTTGAGCTTGGTCTGAAATTGCTATAGTAACAGCTTACAGTTTTCGACCTTCTGTAAAGCCGACGCCTGGTCCCCGATAGTCAATATAGGTACACCAGTGTTCTGCGGGTATTGCCGCAACGCCTGCCGCGAACCAGATTTTGAATGTTAAACGCCTGTGGATTATCATCTTAATTGAAATTACATTTTGTTACGGCAATTATCAACCAGAGGATTTTAAAAGTACGGACCACTGGTGAATGTATGCACCTGTTGCAAAGGTACATATTCAGAATTTTTGCGCTTTTTACAAATTCTTCGGAAATTAAAATCAAAAATATATTATAACATTTCCAACTACAGGTCAAGAGTCGTCTGTTTATTATAATAACTAGGTTTATTGAAGGTATTGTAAAGTTAGAAATGAAGGTATTGTAAAGGTATAAATATAAACCTAACCTAAGTCTCCTCAGATTAAATCCTTTCTTTAAAAACTTGCTCCAAAGTTAGAAAACACAAACTCCTTAACTCCATTAAGTTGCTCATTAATGTTACCCACGTTGCAATGTCTTTACAAAACACAATAAAAGAAGATGCCATAAAAGAAGAGAGTTAACTACTTAGTAAAGTAATATATATCAATCCGACCAGATGTCCAAGAACCTTGAAATGATTGGATAAAGTAGTTAATACGAGAGCCAAATATAATCAAACTGTGCCGCACCCGTACCCCTCCCTCCCTCCCACTCCCTCCCCCTCTAACCCCCTCCCACTCCACTCCAGTTCCGCTGGCTCAGTGCCAATTACTTCCAGCGAATGATAAGAGTGATAAGAGATGAGGCGGGCCGACTGAACCGCGACAGGTTAAACCTTGCAATTCTCCTTAACTTTAATACTTGTTTATTGTCTTATCAAAGTTTCATTTCCAACTTAAAAGCATTCGTAACTAATTTTTATATGTTATTCATCGATAAAGGTATGTATGTGTTTCGTTGACACCAGGAAAAACTACGAAAAAATTAAATAAATTTTGAATAGCAATTTATGATTAAAACAATTCAATGTAGCAAAGACGGCCTCAACCGTGTTTTTACATTTGTATTACCTCAGCTTATGCCCCAAATGTATTTTTCCTTTACTAAATTTTATCTTCTCAACTTTTTTTTCATTAAATTTCAACAGTATTGAAATAACTTCTCAATCTAGTTTTATCATCCTAATTATTTACTATTATTATTTATTACATGTTTTTCGAATAGCTTACATTTCTTGCATAGTACCAAGACAGGGGGCCGTTGTAGCAATACTTTCTAAAACTTTCACTGACCTAATAATAGAGGTTGTGATACAATACTTACCTACATTAGCTACATATGAAGAACCATTCTACTTTATCTGTGGTTTGTTATGTTAATCCATTGGTTATAATTCTTTATTCATTGGTTATATTAATCCTTTGACTTTCATCTGGGAGAGTCAAATTGATATTGTAAGCTATAGACATACAGGGTCATTCAAAACTAAGCCAAATTAACAGTTGTATACTACAAATCAGTTCGCAAAATATAATGTAACCACAAAGAACCTAAGATATAAATCAAATAAATCCCATCGCTTCTGATGAACTATGACAAAAATATCGCTTCTGATTTCGCCAAATCAGTTGTGACATTTCCATAAATACCGATTTAAAGTAAAAACACAATAACTGAAGCAATTCAATTTTTTGTAGTCTCGCCCAAACAATTTCTTCCTAAAACCAAGTTTAAAACGTCGATAATGTTTGTATTTCTTTGATGGATTTTCGGCAAGGCAAGTCGCACAGTAACCAAAGTTTGTCAAAAAGCAACATCAGTCATGCTGCCAGCCTTGGCCAACGATGGGGAGGGGGGAGAAGGAGAGGGAGGGAGAGAGAGAGAGAGAGAGAGAGAAAGAGAGAGAGAGAGAGAGAGAGAGAGAGAGAGAGAGAGAGAGAGAGAGACAGGGAGAGAGAGAGAGGGCGAGAGAGGGAGAGACAGGCGCAGTTAGGTCGATAGCTGGCTTACGGCCAGTCATATGATACCACTGATCCAACGAAAAGACTGGATACGACAGAGAAATTTTCCCAACATAAAATCGGAACTTAATTTTTGATAATTCCCAAAATATCTACAAAACCAACCTTTTTCACTTTCGTCCTCAAACGCTTCGGGGGAAAAAGGTCCGAACCTAATTGATCATCCCCCGAGAGTTTATGTGATACCTACCTTGCACCAAAGTCTAGGATACACACCTCCAAGCTAACAAGACCACTATTTTGGCTGGCAGCCTTGTCTAAATTATAAAAACTTAAGCCCAACCTTTTGTGTCGATTCAAATTACAAAATTTAGGCTAATGGCCCGTTGATTCAATAGTCCATCTGCATAATAGTTTTTTTCCTTTTAATTATGATTATTTGATCAGATCAGGAACATAGTTATGAATATATCATGCAGCAAGAGAAAGTCGTGACAGGCTATCGGTTATTGATAAATTAAAAATTTGTGGACAGAGCCTACTATGAATTTTAAAAGTAACTGCCTACTATGAATTTTAAAACTACATTTCTATATGCACCTTCAAAACCCAAATTTAAAGCTCATCTGTGGTATAAATGATGCCACAATAATGATTTGTAATGATCTGTAATAAAGAGCATGGTTTAACTAATGTAAAATATGTTTGAACGAAAATTAATCTTGTCCTCATATGACCTACAATCGATCTATATTAGACCTACATTCCTCTTGATACATTCGAACTATATGAGGCCGATTTTAAGATCATCGACCTTGACGAGGACCTATATTTTGTTCTTATCGTTGCCAAATCTTATATATTATATAAATGAATTAATAAAATAAAAGAACAAAAATACAATGCGGCGGTTTTTTTAAATATTAGTAGTTGCTAGTACCCGAGTTGCCGGGGCAACAGTAGCCTCATCTGGCAAGTTTACAAGTTCCGTTTCCTGCAAGAGGGAGCAGCCGTACATTGTCCTTCTAGGAAGCGCTGTGACTGTGGGAATGAGTTGTGCAGGGTATAAACTATTATGTTGTCAATTTAATATTTATAAATAAATTAATTCATTTAAACTGTGAAAATCATGAATTTAACACTTAATTGTTTACAGAACCTAATCAGAATGGCATATTAATAGTCAGTTGTAAAGTAACAAATAAAGCATCAACTGTGTACAGTATAGTTAAAACTAGATTTCCGTTGATTTGCTTGCTGTCATCTTCACTCATTAAGAAATCTTTGAGTTAAATTGTTGATAGTTTTTCTTGCTACTATAACTTTTTTTATAACATCATTTAACTCGATATTTTCATCTGATATTTTGCAGCCTCTAGTAAAATATCCTGTTAGGCACAGTTTGACCGAACCTTTAAAGGACTGGAGGTGTATCCTAGAGTGTATCCTAGAGGACTATTGTAAATTATGAGGAAATTTGGAGAAATCTATACGTGTTTACCTCTTCATAATTTTACTTTACAACAAATCAGTCATTGAAATATCCAGTCAAAAACCTCCGGTTTACAACTGAGCATTAGAATACAGGAAGAAAACAAAGGAAATGCTATGTTAAAATGCTTCCTGAGAAATCAACAAAGAGGGTATAAACAAAGAGGGTTATAGTTGGTAAACTCTGATTTGCGATTTAAATTTCGCTCATGTAGGTTTGAACTATAATGGAATGTTACTTTTGTCATAAAATGTTGAGACAGTTAAAATTAAAAAAAATGTGTTTATAACCAGTTTTAATTGTTTTCCCAAATGAACAAGGTTGCTTTGAATGTACATTTCTGAACTTCCAAGCAATCAATGTATTTATTCAGGCCCCTATTTGTGATCCAAAAAAAACGTGTCAAAGTAAAAATGTTTAACACGTTTTCACTGAAGTCATAAACAATCGTGATATTATGGCCAATACTTCTTAAGATTCCATTCTTTTATTATATAATATTGATTGTCCAACGATTCATCTTCCATTTTACATCTAGAAATTGATTAAGTGGGTGATAATAATATTCTGTCAAACGATTTATATAAATTTTTAATAACTAAAAAAGTTTAAATCTTTGACGAAATTAATGCATTGGCTTAATTGGCTATTAAAGAAAAATATAAATGGATCGCCAGTCTGCAATAAGTGGATTTAAATCATCCTCGTTTCTGGCTCAAAAGTCGAGTTCTTCTGTCAGGACCATTAATTAACAGCATAATTTTATTTTAACGATAAGTCTGTTTCAAATTTAATGAAATCCCTTTATTGTGTACACTCATCGTTAAACATTTAAATTATACAAGTGTTCGCTGTCTTTGAGAATTTTACGAATTTTAATCTTGTATGTCAGAATGTTAAACAGACTTCCTAAAAAACCGTCCATGTTTGGTAGTTTTAAAGTTTTGAATTATGTTTGTACTTTGGTAAATATGTATGACGAATAAACACTAAAGTAATAAATCATGCCAACTGATTCGTGAAGCAGTGATTTATTGTGCGGAACAATTCGACAATTAAACAGCGGGGTGGGACCGCGTCGCGTCGTCGTGGCACATGTAGGGGATGAAAATGAGTAATTAATTACAGGCTCGCGTTTTCTGGGGCCTAATTCATCACAGTATTTTATAGCAGATTAACTATAAATATAGAATGAGATTTTAAAAAACAGCACAGTTTAGTAAACATTTATTTCATTTATGTTTAACTTCTTAACAGGAATAAAACTACATTTTTTAATACATTTGCGAGTACCTTTACTAAAAATAATTATTTACAGGATACATGGCTTAGATTATAAAACAGATGTTCGATCCCGACCAAGTATTAATCATGTTTCTAGTATTACCTGTACAACTTCAATTACCTAGCCAATGGCGAAGGGATATCAGTTAGGTAAAAAGTATTTCCTGTATTTTTTTGTTTAGAAGTTCATTAAATTAACAGTTACTGTATTTTAAATGTCCAGTATCATGAAAGAATGTATTCCAACGGACCTTAAGTCATGGCTTGTATTAAATAATACAGATTCATAAATTAAAAATATCACAAGCCTTTGCTATTTAAACCCTGTTTCTCGTAACTAACGCAGATGAGGTAGAGGAAAAACTTAGCAGCAAAGTAGCGTCTCTGAACTTCATGTTGGCAACTGAGAAAAAGCTCATTGCTTCAGGCCATGGTGAAATCAAATCTTAATCCCTCCAACCGTTTTTTGGTGTTCTATGAACTCATGTTATTAATCCTTATAAACATACTTATATGCCATACTTATATGCCCCCTATAGCCCATAAAAGAGGTTTTTAATTTACATTTACAGAGGTTTTTTTAAACGCAAGACATTTTTAAGATTGAATAATGCACATATAAATATGAAATGAGTATTCTTTTGTTGAACTTTACATTTTATACAACCTATTATTTAAGTTTGATCACATTTAGTTTACATTATGTGTTCAAACAATCCGCCATTGGCCATTGTATAAAGTTGTGCTATCTCCATCAAATTCCCGAACACGTGTTGCAAAAGGTACCTGTTTGAATTTCTTGCATTAAATTTGTTATGTTTGTTTTGAGGTGCTGAATATCCTGTAAATTGATTTCATAGGCTTTACTTTTTATGTATCCCCATAAAAAATAATATAGTGGGGTCAAATCCGGGGATCTTGGTGGGATTTAATCCTTCACTGATAAAAAAACACCCTGGATAAATAGCTGTGAGCTTTGAACTGAACACTGATCCACATGACAAATGTTACATGAGATTCTGAAAATTAATGTCATCTCTAGCTCTGTTTGCATCCACTCAAACACATACAGACTAACGAGCAAAGACTTCACACCGAAAACCACTATTTAAATCAGAGAGCTGTGAAACAAATATTTCCACTAACAATTCTAATAAAACATGTTGACGAGAACAATTAATATTCTTCCTCCTTATACTGTATTTACGAAAAAGAAATTAAAAATATATTATTCAATTTTTATACAATTAAAATAAAATGTCTCCTATGAAAAAAAATATCTAACTACTTGTCAGAATAGGAGCCATATTTAAATCATTTACTAAACAAAGCTTAAAACCCCATTTGTCATGATTACATAAAATCATAAACAGCACTTGACTTGTAATGCTAGGACCACGTTCAGCATTTATCACGGCACTTCAGTAGTAAATCATGCGTACATGGCTGGACATGAGAGCTTTGGTCATAAATCACGACAGCCACTCGACCGCCATATATTAAATGAACAATCGCCAACGGAATTTCGGAAAATCCGACACGTTTGAAAAAGATAAAGTAAAAATTATATCCTCGTTCTTACTGCTTCCATACTTTGCTATACCTTGTGGGGAACATGTTGAAGTTTAGGTGTTCATCAAACAAAAGCGGTTTGAACTGGAGTTTTTTGTTGGAACGGACAACAAATGGAACAATCCAGTGAATTTTCATCAATTTTACGAATTAATGTCTCCGTTCTTCCCTATCCAAAACTCCTGTTCAAAACCTTGACAGTTTATAACCTCAAAAGCTTCAACATGTTTCTCACGAGGTGTATATCTTTGAAATATTGAAACAGTGCCATATTCCTGACAAGTTACCAATCAAGGGTGTATAGTGTACATGGTGCCCTAGCGGCATGTCTCGTTAACTTCGCTCTTATATGGCCATGTGCTTTAAAATCCTCGCTAGACTTCGCGGTAAGGCACTCCGGCGAGAGTGTACTTGTTATACAAATTACCTCTCCATTCTCAAAACAACATATAGTTTCTTTTATATAGTTTCATTCGCGATAAAATATTGTCGCAAGTATTTAACGAACATTTGTTCAAAATTCTTTTTTTAGCATACCGTAATGTTTTTAGTGTTAATTTTATTTTTATTTGAAAATGTTTTCTTCATATTATAATTTGGATTAAATAAAAATGGAAAACGACATATTCATTGATAGTAAATCTGTTGTAAAATATTGAATATTTACGAGAGACCCATTTTGGGTTTCAAGTCCATTAGAAACAAATCTTTCAAGTTTTGCGTCTAATTTAAACTCAGAACATCCCTAAGATTTTGCATTGATCCCGGAAATCAATGCGGGTAGATCTACAAGATGAATCTTCCCATTATCTGCCCATCTTCTATTAAATAGGAACCCCTTTTGTATTTAAATTCCATCAGATACAAACTTTTCAACTTTTCACTCAATTTAAACTCAGAATATTCCAAAGATTTTGCATTTTTCCTCGAAAACAATGCGGATAGTTTTACAAGAGACATCTTTCCCTTGTCCCTCTCTACACGAGGAAATATTATGGAAGGAATGTATTTAATATAAGTGCTCCATAAACAAAGGAGCACTTTGCTGCTCAGTTGGGTGAGTGGGTTCTTCTGCGCCAGAGAGGAATTTACAAACAACCTAAAATCTTTTTCGTTATACTGCTTCAAAAACAGATGTTTTTAATGCATGTTTCCGGACCTAAATACACTCTTTTTATTCCTAGGAATTAAAAGCTGATGTACTCGATACCAGCTGACTCTTTATAGTCCTAGGACTATAAAAGTCAAAAAGTGCGAGTACGTCGTAATAATCGAACAATATTCATTCGATTACAAATAATCGAAACATTCATCGTTATCATAGAAACATTCATTGTTGTCAGTTTAATCAATTGTGAAACTCGTTCATTTCACCAATCGATTATTACATGCGTTCGATACGTCGATAGTTGTTCATTGTTGTCAGTCTACCCTAACACAAATGAAACAGACTATCAGCTGATTGCTTCAAATAGCAAGAACAAGACGGTGGCATCATTTGAAGGCATCTTTAAAGGTAAACAAGCTGTAACATTTTGGTTTTCTTAAGTAGTTTACGTATTGTATTGAGCAATATAACGAAAAATATAGTTCATAACACGGACCTAAAGCTGCTTTTCGTTACTCGGTCATTTTTCAACCTCGGCTTACAGCCTCGGTTGTAAAACTTGACCTTGTACGAAAAGCGTCACTTTAGGTCCTTGTAATGAAATATACTATTGTTTCCTCGATTTTTTTTCTCTTCAGTTCATTATTAATATTTTATTTCTTCATTTAAATACTGGCATTTGAATCCATATCCAAACGAAGCATTTTTTCACGGCTGGTTGTGATTATTGGTCACGTCCATTTCTTTTCAGATGAATTAGTTTGTACATAAACATTAATTGCTAAACATATACGTTTGACCTGTTTACTTTGATTTGTTGGATATTATCAAGGGTACATTTTTAATAGTCAACCATTTTGGAAACCTCACCAGAACTTTGTATTCAATAGTTATTACAAAGATAATGATTGTATGAGTTAAAAGAAACCTATAGTTTTTCAGTAATAAACAAAATATAAATTAAATGTAATACTTTCCTACACTCAATTTATTAGGACTTCATCATCGCGTTTGCTTGCTTTTAAAAATATTTAAAAGGGCGCATTGTTTCATAATGTAGACTTACCTGAACATTATATCTTACATCATATAAGTGATTCTAGACTCTTGATTGGGCCGTTGATCCAGCAATACCAAAATATTATACGCAAATAAGCATGAATTGCCAATCGATTAGTATTTTATTGTTGCATATAGTTTGCAGTCGTATCCGAAAAATGTCCTAGGGATGTTTTATATTTTTCTAAAAGCATTTACACCTAAAAGAATATTTACGGAAAATCTAAAATGAAACACTGTTTAAGGAACGATTCAGTATTCATAGAGTAGCAATGGTGTACTTAAATTCAATAACCAACAAGTAAGGTTAGTTTTTTATGAATAACAAATTTTTAGGAGTTTTTTTAATACTGAAACATAGATTCAGTGTTTATTGAGGCTGCAGTGAAATATTTTAGCTGAAAATTGGTTCAAAATTCAATTACAGGCTGCAATTTGCACCGCCGGGCCTCTGAGGGGTGTATTGTTCAAAACACGCGGTTGTTTGAAAATGAAAACTTAGTAATGGGCTTAGCGAAGCATTAAGATCAATAGTCAGAGAGCTTAATTTAAAATCGTTAATGGGAAAACTCGCAAGGGAGGTTTAGGATGTTTTAGAGGTTTTATTTTGGTATATCTTACCAATATAATGTATTCTGTTATTCTCATAAGATTGTGTAATTTTTATCATCAAACAAGAGCTACCACATACAAATTGTTTATTCATTACAGACAAAACCTTAAAAAATAAACTATTTTCGTTTTGATTATTTAACTGAAATATATCGTTGCTACTCTATGTATAGTGTTTATATTTGTCCAAACCCGTTCTTTGATTAGTGCTTTATTTTAGATCTTCTATGTAAATATTCTTTTATAGTGAGGCTAAATGTTTTAGTAAAATTCAGAATCCATAGGAAATCCTTGGGATACGGCTGGCTTGATCGTTTGATGCTATACTATTTATAGTTTTCTACCGGTTTCAACAAACTTGACGTGTTGTGTTTCAACTCTGAACAGCTCGGTCTACATTGTAGACTGGTGTACTCAACACTTGAAACTGTTATCATCCTCAACCCAACTCGACAAACACAAAAACTAGTTTCACATGAACTCAACCGTACATGAACAAAGCTAGTTTGACTCGTTTCATATCAGGTTCCATCGCATGATAAAAAAAACACCTTAAAAGACTAATATTTTATTGGGAATCTCGATTTCCTGAAAATCTAGATAGTTTATGGGGCTAGCTAATTTTGGAAATCATTAAATATTGATTGCTTTATTGATAAAAACTAAGTCGAATTAGTCGATTTAACTTTTCATTTACTTACATAACACGGGAGGATTTTAAAGGAGTGTAGGAATAGTCTAACATTTGATTAGTTTGGTAATCTTGGTAGTGATAATCCTACGTCTTACTGGAAACATATTAAATATAATTTATTGTTTCGAATTATAGGAATGTAAAAGTTAACAATAGTTTTTATTATTTTGTTGACTTTTGTTGCACTGTTTTAGTGCAATAGATATATGAATTCTCTTCAAAAAACTATTAACAGTTTTTGTTTTATGTCGACATTTTATTTTATATTTATATTTTATTATTGTTTTCATGACACGCTCACTAATCCGTAAAGTTTAATAACACCACAACTTCATAGATCATAATGTTCAAATCATGAGTCGACCCAATAGTCAACAACAGAATCTAGAATTTTGAAATCTAAACTGCCTGGAAAGCTAAAAGTGAGAGGTCGTCGTATCGAAGACAGTCACAAGTTGCCGTCAGATTGTGACAACTGCTGAGGGCCGTGCAGCATTAGTTACAACTGTCAGACCTTGGGGGGGGGGGGGGCACTGGGGTCGATAGTTGGCCCCGTCCCGCCACTGGATAATTTGTATTTATATATGATTTTCTAATGCTAAATCTCTTTTTGCAGTATTCGCCAGTGATGTTCGTCATGTTTCTAATATTCAGACAAAAATACGGTTCTAAAAATATTGTTCAAGTGTCAATAATTTTATTGTGTTTGTTGCTGGAAGTTATTTCTTGCTGAAGACCGTATTTTTTAAGAGAATTAGGGCTTTGTATTTCTTGTCTTTTCTTCTTTAAATGTGGAGTTTGTGGACACCTGCGAGAGATTGTTAGTTTTTATTGCCGAATATGAGTAAAAGAAAGTACTTCCTTTTTTACTCAGAAAATAAAAAGAACTCGTTCATTTTATTTCTTGGTTAAATTATGAAGGATACATTTCACCAACAATACCTAGAATCAATTATCACGTATACATTACTCAACGACACCAGTTACTCAACTAAAGTGTCGTATAATAACGCTAAATTTGTGTTTATATGAAGTGAAAATTAATTAATATCAAGTACGTATTAATCAACTAAATAATAAATAAATACTAATAGCATTAACGACCAACTAGTGCGCAAATATCAAGACTTAATTGAGAACTATTCAGTAGACCGATACGTAGGGGAGAACATGTTTTATTACATCCACATATCTCCAGTCTTTGTATCATGGCTATAGAGGACTATTATCTGATCATGTAGTCACGTTGTTATTGTTAATTAAAATCACAGCATCAGTAGGCTTTTCTACAATCGAATAATAATATCCAATTTTAGTTTCAGTAAATCTAGTATTTTTAATAGAAATGTTCTAAAATCAAATATTAAAATGCTTTAACCCCCTCACCAAGGTACTTACAACTAAATACGTAACCTAGTAGTCATTTCTATCCAGTAAATTTATTTTAGGGGGTAAACTCCCGAATTCCGTTAGGAGGAAAGTGGCTAGAGCCCGGCCAATATAGCGGATCTTGACATTGTTTAGCAACAATAAAATGCGGATACTGCAGAGAGCGGCTCGGTCGATAGTTGGCAACTGTCGAGGTATTTGTATCATGCGGTAATGTGGATGGCGACGTGTCTATGTGCTGTAATGTCGTAGATGTTTGCAGCTCTGGAGACATAGCCAGTAAATCTATTTATGATTGAAATGATTCGTGATTAAAAATTTTTATTTTATAGCTCCCAATTATTTTGTATTTGCTAATAGTGCAAGAAGAAAATGACGGATTCTGGAATATTGATTTAGAAGGCTGAAAATTGGTGGAAAGGTCGCAAATAAAGCTGGGATCATCATACTAAAATTCCCAAAAAATCCCACTTGGGCTAAATGCCGCCATCTTGAAAAACACCATTTAGTCCGTGTTTCTTTAAACATTTTTTAATTACCACGAAAACCATGAGAGATACGAAACAAGTGTAAATGGCGTTTTTTGTAGAAAATAAAATTTCCAATAAATGAGAATAATATGTACAAGAAATATTGATAATATCTGTTGATATCATTAATTTACTAAATTGTTGTAATTCTAATACTCCTGCCAATAGCTCCCGATTATTTTATATTTGCTATTAGTGCAGGAAAAAAATGACGGATTCTGGAATTTTGATTTAGCAGGCTAAAAATTGGTGGAAAGGTCGCAAATAAAGCTGGGATCTTCATATTAAAATTTCTAAAGAAAATCCCACTTGGGCAAAATTCCGCCATCTTGAAAAAACCATTTCCGGTCCGTGTAACCAATTCAAAATTTTTTTGAGAAACACGGGCCGGAAATGGTTCTTTCAAGATGGCGGCATATTGCCCAAGTGGGATTTTTGGGAATTTTAATATGAAGATCCCAGCTTTATTTGCGAACTTTCCACCAATTTTTAGCCTGCTAAATTAAAATTTTGCAATTACGCTAAATTTTGCATTATTTTCCTACACTATAATACAAATCATAGGGTTTATTGGTTAACAGTTTTTGATGATTTATATTAAGACTCAGTTGTTAAGACTGAACTGTTTATCCCTCTTGATCAAAATATACGAAGTCTTTACAAATCGTCAAGCAAAAATTGCTAAGACGTGAAACAAAAGTGTAACAAAATACGATAAATCTGTATGAAAAAATGTCTCTGTAATTCAAAACATCGCTATTTGGTTGGATAAATTATTGTATTATATACTCTGATTTTATGGTTACATTTAGTTTCATGGTTTCGTCTACTAACCTGACCCTTTTTGGAGAAATGAGAAAATTATAAACCGTGTAAGACTTAAAATCAAATCAACTGTAACGGTGCTTTTGTAAAAAGTATTGACTTTAACCTGTCTTATGACTTTCTTTTTATAAATGTACTGTCCCATAATATGCATTAGCAATATATCTCAAGATGTTTTTCTTGCTTGATAATACTAGGTGGTATTTAAGAAAAACTAAAGTCATAAAGTGGAGTTTGGAATAATTTTTGTCGACATGGTAGAAAATAATTAGTTCAATTCGTTTATTGATTTTTTCACAATATCTAAATCATTAACAACAATATCTCCAGTAGGAAATATAATTGCTGAGTTAAATTGAATAAATAAAGTAATCCTAAATTAAAATGATTAATTCCTTGAACGTGATCTAAAAGGGGGTATCTACAAGTTTATGGCAAAAGTGTTGAAGACAGTTTTGCTGGAGGAATTATGGAAATGTGCTTTAAGAATGCTAATGGGAGGAAATATGGTGTTTGTCAACTGTAAAAAATTTTCTTCAGCTTTGGCCTCTTTTATCTCAAATTTATGATTAAAGTGTGGCGGTGCCCTGATAAAGTAAACTTGTCCCAAAATCTGAATTAGTTTCAAATACATAATAGCAAATCTAGGACATCCATCGTAATGATTTGCTGATATTTTTATTTATTCACATCTTTATTTAGTTATTTGCGATAACATTTTTCTAATTCGGGATTTCTAATGAATCTTACTCGACACTTCGATTTTATGACTGTTAACAGAAAAAATATATCCATCAAAGTAAGACTTTAGAGGTGCTCATTGTACATGGTTGAATTATTAATAGTAAGATTCAGTGATAAAACAGGGTAATGCTTAACTTACAAAGAACAAATTAAAAACCAAAAGCATTATTAAGTAAAAATCATTATTTTATGATTTTTGTATTCCTCAAGACTGCTTCAAAAAGAATTTATTTGTATAAAAAATATTATCACCCAGCCAAAATGGAAATTTTAACAGTGAGATAAATTTACTAATATATAAAAAAAACACTGTTAAATCACTAAGAACAAGTTTCCGAATAAAGTAATTACAAATCTAACTAAAGCAAAATATGATTGATTACACTCTAACTCCAAAAGCCATCGAGTCGTTTTTATGTATTTTCTGAGTTTATTCTAAAGCCTCTTAACTCTTCCGGCTAATATTTAATAACAAAACTCTAACTAACAGCAGAGAGTGTGAGAGTGGTTAGTTAGTAGTTAGTATTTTGCCATCAAATCGTAAAAGTTTTGATTATGGGTAGTGAAAAATTCTGGAAGATTTAAATTAATATCTTATACAAGTGAATAACCACTTATTTTCAGCTTTATTGAATGATTGTTATTGTTACGATCTCTATAAAAAGAGAAGGTTGATAATTATTGTACGACTGTTTCTTGCATATTTATCCTGTAAGACAATTTAATTGATTTGTTGAAATCCATCCACACATTTTAAATGTAACTTGGTTGCATTCAAGTACTAGGTTTCTTTTATATTTAGGAATTTAACCTAAATACAAAAAAAGGGGTAAAGCCGGGGTTTTTTAATTATGATTTGCTTTAAAAATATCCAATGTTCATGTAAGATTCGTAATTAGAAAAATAAGTTGTTTTTATGTTTTTGAGAATAATACTCGAAGTAAATAGACATATTTTGATATATAGTGTGCAGTTTATTGATGTAAGATTAACCCTCTTTATTCTTATTAATTTTAGGAAACTACCCGGTTTTGGGTGTTTTGATAGTCATTAGGTGGTTTTTCGGTAATTGCCTGGCTTTTGGTACTTGCGGGGATTATTTAAAAAAAACGGGTAAAAGCGGGGATTTTTAATGGAGTTGGCGGGTAAAATGCCATATCCTGACTGGCAGCACTGATTGCCAAACAATCCCGCCGTCGCCATCGGTGATTGTCCACAACCAACAGTGTCTAGGGCGGTCTGCAACCGAAGTGGAATGGAAATTTGAAAGCCCTTAATGGAAAACAAATATTAGTCTAGTGTTTTCCTCTATACAGCTCGTAATTTTGGCAATTTCGATTTTAAAAATATTGCAACCGTTTTGTAATATCCTGCGATTGTTAAAACCTGCTTAATTGTTGTTTATTTTTATTTTTAGGATTTTATTCTTAATGTTAGTTTACATTTAATTTTGGCTTTTTTTATGGGTATTGAATTTTGAAAACTTATTTTGCTGTAGAGCTATAAAGTTGGCATGTACAAATCGGAATTAAAATATTTATTCGTCGTATTGTCTGCTTTGCATTTTAGTTACGCAAGAATTTTGGATTGACGTATCGATTTCAACTTTATTACTGGTGGATCCTTGTTGCCTAAGAGTTGATAGGTAAACAAATAATTGTAGACCAAGTATCAGCAGTTGAGCCCTTTTCTAAAAATTTGCACCCTCAGGGAACATTTTATATAAAAAAAACTATAAGGATATTGTTCCTGGGATTTTCTCACCGAGACCTGTCAGTCCTATGGTTTTGTCAAAAGTTATTATTATATGGGCAGTTTGGGCTTTTATAGATATAGAAATTTGCGTTTAAAATATACATTTGTATTTGTTTTCATTCTGTATACTAATTCGTTGTTAAAAGGGTTTATAACATGTGTTGAATTATACCTCCTTAAAATTTTAAGATATTTGTGCTAACATATACTTATTTTCGAGATAAAATCGTTTACATAACAAAAAGATGCACCTACCAATCTTCCTCCGTTTCAGAAATGTCGCAATGTCATGTTCTAGAGCGCTTTTACACATTATTGGCAGCAATTAAATGTAATAGCGGCCCTGCACACATGAGACGGCAGCTATTACACTAAATAGTTCCATCAATAGCCGTATCGCCCAGCGATATTGCCCTTAATATCCACTTTCAACATTTACAACAACTAACTATTTATTGGACTGATTTGATTCATATAAGGTTACATTATTGGACATCCTTTCATTTTAATATCGGATTATAAGTTATTTGCTTAACGATCCGATGTGATTATCCAAAAATATCTCCAAATAAAAAAAATATAAGTATTTCTTCAACGCTAAGTTTTAAATGTGAGGGATACAATTTTATTTAGGTACATTCTACCGCATAAAAAAGACCTTGTTGATGCGATAGGCTTGTGGTTAGCGTCCTAGACTTCGGTTCAGGAAGATTCAGATTCAAATATTGGTGTGCTTAGTTAGGAACGACAACCTTAAAAAAAGTTTTTATTCAGCAAAACATCAATTCCTTCTCACAAAAAAGCCACTGGCATTCCGTATTCCATAGAAAATCCTATAATGTAAAATAAGCATTGTTTGTACGGGCATAAACTACAAACTGAAAAACCTAAGAGGACTCATAATATTGTACTGTATTATTGTGTTCTTACCATTCATTATTATGAATTTCAAGAGTTGAATTCCTCTAGACAAAATAGATCCTTTCTCTAAACAGACAGGTTTTGTTTAGGATATTTAACCCATTGTACTAAGGCAGGAACAGTTTCCCTCGAAACATTACATAAGGTAATATCGTACCTAATAAAAAATAACGAGTTTAGTATAAAGCGAACTACGTTATAATGCGTGGTGGAGCCAAACAGCAACCGTTTACATGCCATAACTAAACGTTTAGCCATCCATAGGAATGTATTAATATGCATACCGAACTGTTGCTGTATAGGCTATTTATAGCTTGAAATCACTTGAATTGTTTATTAAGTAGTCTAATTTGTATTAAGTTACACAACTAACTTTCAAAGTCAAAGTCAAAGTCAAAATTATTTTATTCTTAAAAATATAACACACATAATAATACATTTTAACAAAGGAGAAAGGTCCCCGCATAGGTACAACCTGTGCGCGGGGGCCGAATCCTACACCAGTCTATCTTGATGGCGGACTAAAATTTAATTAAATAATAAATAAACTAAAAATTGACAAGAACTTAACTGGACTGGCATTACTAATGAAACTAACTCATGAATTCTATGACATTCTGATATGAATACTGAAACTTATAATTGTGTGGAGGAAAATAATTAATAATATAATAAATAAATATATAATAGTGCTGCGTTGAAAAGAATTTTTCTTCATGCCAATGGATGCTCTTAGCCACAGACAAACACTAACATTCGTATAACATGCACACTACCTAATACAAACTTATATTCGTTCTGACATATACAGACACACAACAAGCACACAGACTCTCTCACCCAAGACCATTCTTACGTTCATGCACACAAACCAACCTGAAAGCGTGTATGACAACCCCATAAACCCACCCGAATCCCCTATTGCCCTTCAAACCCCCTGTTGAGTCATGTGCTAGTAAAAAAAATAACAAATAATAATCATGATTTCAGAAATTGGAAAAAATAAATAAAAAAACACTATTTGGCAATATATTTGACTATGTGGCATAAATTGAAGTAACCAAGCCCATGGCGGCTCCCCTTCCAATCATAACGAGCCAGTTGACTATTCTTTTTTTATAAACTCCTAAACTTAATCCTTCTAAAACCTTTAAATCAGCTGGCAATCGTTGATATATTAAGTGAGCCAGATAATACGGATTTGTATGATTCACGGACTTCACGATTCTTGGGGTTATAATTCCAACATACGTTTGATGACGGGTCGGATATGGATGATTACTTTTAGACAGAAAATTATGCTTCCTTTTATGGCTGAATAAGAGTATTGATTTAATGAAGAGTTGCCTTACATCCAACACTTTAAATAAATCAAATAAGCTGTCGCTTGAAAATCTAAGAGGTTTTTGAAGAGCTGCTTTAATGATAGATTTTTGAGTTATTTGAAGCGGATGAATTACATAATCAAAAGAGCCTCCCCAAATCAAAATACCGAACTGAATTATCGACTGGACATAAGCATAGTATACAGTTTTAATGCGAATTTCATCAAGCACGCGAGACAAAATTGCGAACATGTAAATGAATTTCCTTAGTTTGTTATTTACAAACTGAGTGTGTGCAGCCCAGGTCAATCTATTGTCAAACATAATACCTAAGTACTTATACTTTAAGTACTTTACCCTTTCAGGATGCAAAAATAATTTAAAAAGCTATATGTTTTTTTCCAAACACAGTTACATAATAAATACGTATGTAATAGTAAATAAAATTAAGAATGTCGGTATTTGTTGCACAGAAGTAAAATTTAATGATATAAACTATGATATATGATATACTATATCATAGTTTATATCATTATCATCATATCATATATAAACTATGATATGATATACTTTGTGATAGTTTATATCATTACAGAAGTAATGATATAAACTATCACAAAGTATAACGATTACATTGGTAGTTAATGATTTCATTGTCCATATAGTGTCGATTACGATGTTGTCGTTATTACACTAACGATGGAATAAAACAATTTTCAATTCAATTCCAATTCCAAAAGATTTAATTATTTTCTATAAATGTTTTCTTTTTATATGGTTATAAAAACTTTATACAGTACCACTTTCCATCAGAAAGGTTTTAAATATGAAAATTAAAAACTATTTTGCAATGACCAGGTGTAAATAATTATAAAATTAAGTTCGCATATGCAAATGAAAACGTGTTTTGTGAGAAGAAACTTGACGTAGCCGAGATCTCATGATTATCACTTAGCTGATTGACGCCTAGCTGATTAACGCTTGTTGATTAACGCTTAACTGATTAATAATTTTCTGACTAACAATTGGCTGACTAAAGCTTAGCTGATTAATAATTTGCTGATTAAAGCTTGGCTGATTAACGCTTACTTGATTAACTTTTGACTGATTAACGCTTAGCTAGTTAACGCCTCTCAGACGCCTAAAGAGAAGTCACAATTTCACAGGTTACGGACGTTTTTGTGACGTTATTATATCATGAAACCTTACCATTCAAGATCGTGATTAGCTAATAAAAATAATGCGAGATGCTTAAATAATTGTACATAATTTGGTTGTAGTTTATAAAACAGCCGAAAACTCCTCTGTATTTCTAAAACAAGCTATTATTTCCCACTTCATTAAGCCACAGTTTAGATCGGTTATTGTGCTTTGTCCTCATTTGTTTGTTTACCTTCGCCGTTAGCGTGTTGACCCGCGCCGATCTCTCGGCGTTTGTTGGTATTAATTAATTCATTGTTAGCAGTGTTGGAGTAAAATGAAATGTTGAAGCTTTTTAAAAATTGTAGCCATTTATAAAATTACTTACAACTCGATACATTTCTATTGCATTAAAATTAAAAAAAGATATATTTGTTTCTTGTTGAACAATGTACTTCGGGGAAATATAATTGATTATTAGTTTTCTTCCGGGAACTTCTAGAATACACTTCTCACTTTTGAAGAGATTTCAGTTAATTTAATTTTTCAATTTCACCTTTAAGACTGAATTCAATATTTTGAGAACGTGACGGTAAACGAATAAAAAGACAAATTTTGAATTTTGTTGAAAATTATGTTTATTGGTTGTTGTAAAACTCAAATTGGAAACTAGATGGCCTGTTTTGATAAGTTGATAAGTACATTTCTTATCCAATTTTCAAACACTTTATTCTTTATTAAAAAGTTTTATAGTTCATTTCACCTTTTCAATTTTCGATGCAACTGATTTTGAGTATTTGCGACCTTGAACTTAGACATTGTGCATAAACGTATTCGTATTCCCAGTTTTAGACCATTGTAAGGGAAAATTAAGACGAGAACCGATGATATATTTAAGTCGTGCTAAAATGTCTGTTTGCGTATAAAATTATAAAGAATTTTAAACACAATAAAACAATGTATTCAACAAAAACCTCACTTGACTGGTTTTAGGATCGTTGGTTAAAATTGGATGCCATATCTTCCCCCATAAACTGAGTCATGCCTGAATACCTTTATTGCCAACACAAAGCGATAAAAACAGCCATTAATGCATGACACCGGGCTAACTCGAGTTTTATCCTCGTCATAAAAAGCGGACGTTTTCAATCGCAGTTGTTATTACCAAGAGACACATTGTCGCAGGGTTGGTCAACGTGTTGAGTGTAACGCGAGGGTTAAACGCATTCTGATCTAGGGATGGCGTGACGTAGGGAGAGGGGGTGGTGTGACGTAGGGTAGTGGGAGGGGGGTTATTGCAATCGATGTTCAAGCCATTTGTCTGTATTCCCTTCACCTGACCCACTTCCGAGTCCCTTTAACAATTGTGCCGAATCACCCATGAGCCCTTTGTGCCCTGATTTTGTTTAAATAGGGGTCAAGATTGTGAAACGGTTTTTATTTTAAATCTGTTCAAAGGTTTTTACTTTATATTTTGATTAGGATTTTTGCGGACATTTGCCATCACTGATTAAAAAAACAAGTTTCACGACGTTTCGGGATCAATGATCTGATCCCGTCTTCAGGTGGAACAAAACCTAAAACATAACAAGATTAGTAACACATAGCCAGGAAAACCTGGACATAAACACAGCTAAAACAGAGAACTGTAAAAGCAGTCACAAAAACACCACGCTGAAAAGAAAAAACAATAACACAAAATAACACAGAAATCGCAAGTATCAAGAATCACTAGACAGGAGAGATTCCAGGTTTTCCTGGCTATGTGTTACTAATCTTGTTATGTTCTAGGTTTTGTTCCACCTGAAGATGGGATCAGATCCCAGATCCCGAAACGTCGTTAAACTTGTTTTTGACTAATCAGTGATGGGAAATGTCCGCAAAAATCCTAATCAAAATATAAAATCACCATCACCAACAATAAATTTAAAACAAAGAGTTTTTACTTTGTTAAAAGGTTTTATTAGTGTAACTCGTTTTTTCAGACGTGTACTTCCAGCTTCCTTCCAGGAGATACCCTTTTGTATGAAGTGAAAACCCTTTTTTGTAAGGGAACAAGGATTCTTGAGATAACAGATTAGTATTATAAATTAAATGTCACAGATCGATCCTAAAGTATGTAGATTTATGATGGAATGTTTTGGGGCCAGATGCCTTTGTTAGATGGGCTATTTCTCACAAGACATTAACTCACATTCTTATTCCAATGCTATGATATTTTATTAATGAAATTAAACGTGTCATGTTCAGTAAATCAATAAGCTAATGGCAAATACTCTGTGAGATATTTTGAATTTTTAAATAATAACTTACTCGGTTGTAGAATGTACTGTATCGTGGAATTTCCCGATCATTTGTAAAAGTTTAGTTTAAAATTTCGAACACAAGTAAACAAACATTAATATTTAAAAAAAATAATTAATTCTCATAGATTACTGAGTTTACTATTGTTTCCATAGACCAAGAAATACACTGCATTGGGAAAATATCGTTTTACATAAATCTCCGCAACCAAACCGTGTAACATTAATAACCGTTAAAATATAGAGCACAATATTTCAGCTTGTGAAAAAGGTTGATTTTAGTTTCTACATGAATATGCATCTGCTTGTCATACAATGCATCTCCATGACTTGGACACAGAAAAATAATGTTTACAAAATAAACGCATTTCATTTGCCTTGTTTTACCTCGCAATAATTAACGGTAGTGGTGTAGAAGGACGGTAGTATTTTTCATTTGTAGTTGTCGCTTATGATATGGAAGAGAATTGTTTATGAATCAACGTTTTCAAGTGCCGGATAATCCTTGCGTTGCAAACAAATAAAATTTGAATAAAAAAGTAAATTTGTTGAATCAATAAGTAGTACTTATCAGCAGTAATAATTTTGGTATAAAATATTTGCCAAGCACTTAACAATATTTTCCAGTTTAGAGAGAGAACGTCAACAATAATTAGCCTACTTGTTACAGGAGAAGGAACATTTAATAAGCTTTATGACGTTACAAATACAGGACGCTATAGTTTTATGAATCTGCTTTATCGTTCTTCGTTAATATCGTGCAAACCCTGTTTTCCAATTAACTACACTACTGATGGCTGTGACGCAAGCCAGCTGAGCGGGATACCTGAGTGGATAAAGTAATCACCTCATTATCTGAGGGTCGCTGGTTCGAACCCTAAACAGAATCGATACTTCGTTCAGGTACCATTTGTCATTTGGGTGTGAATTAATAATGCTATAACAAAAGGTCGCCGTCTAGTAACAAGACCTGGCTTTGGACAGTTCCCAATCAAAACGATAAAAAAGTCCCTGGCGTTGAAACTTGCAAAATAAAAAATATAAATTAAATGCTTTGGGTCGCAAATCAAGATCAGGGTGAATATGTCATACTATTTTTTTAGTTAAAGTATACAGTCTCGTGAATGATCTTGGGATTTCCTTAAGAGTTAAAAAAACTAATAAACCAAAATATAATGCTTGCCTCGAAAGATTCTTAAAAACTACTTTTCATTCAGTTAATCAATTGACTGATTATCAACCTGCCGCATCGTAGGAAAGATTGGAGTAGAAACGTCAAAAGTAATCTCCCCTAACTACAATCACAAGGAATTATCCTTTGACGGAGAGCAGTTAGCCGGTAACGTCACCAATACAAAATCTACTTACATCGACCCGACCAATCGTATCTATCAATAGTGTTGTCGCTAATGTGTGCGGGGGGGGGGTTGACTGTGTTGCCAGAGTTGCTAGGCAACCGCGACGACGCTCCCTTAACCTCGAAACCCCGACCTTCATTAGGTCGGAACATCATTCATTGGTTTCGGTGGTCAGTGTTGAAATGTATGTGTAGGAGTGTTTTGAGTAAGTATTGTAAAAAGAGTTTGGTTTAAAATGTAATTCCAGGTTTCCTAAAAAGACGTAATAGTTAATTGTTGTGTTGTATTAAATTAATTTTAATTTTTTTATTTATATAGGTAATAAGAAAGTTATTCCTATTTTTGTATGTCAGGCATTTTATAGTTAGTCAATTAAGGCTTGTGACAACAATAAATACATTCCTTAATAGAACAGTTCGTTTTTAGTCATGAAGAATGTAGAAGTTCTACATGTAGAATGTAGAATGTTCTAGTCTAGAAATATAGAACTATAGAAAACTCAGACTGTCTTAATTTTCCTCATTGCCTAAGGGACAAATACAAAGCCGTAGCCAGGGAATTTTTTCGGGGGGGGGGGGGGGGGTTCGGACAGGACCGGCGGGCGAATTTTCGGCTCGGCAAAAGTGGTGTTTTTTTTTTTTTGGTCGCGTGTGTGCTTTCCGGCGTCTTCATCCTCATTTTTTACCCTTTTCGACTGTTTCCGGGCCCCTCTAGGTTTCCTCGAGAGTTTTTGGAGGGGTTTCGGCTATTTTGGGGGGGTTTTCACCTCCATTTACTACGTTTTCAATGGTATTTCTACTATTCCGGGGGGTGGGGGTTCTGAGCCCCTAACCCCCCCCCCATTGGCTACGGCCTTGGGACAAAACGATAGATTTTTTCATATTTTATTCCAGATTTATGAATTTTGACTATCTTTATATTGGCCCGTTATTTTTCATTCTCGGTGGAGTCCCGGCATTTTTTTAGCTTGTTCCAAAATCATTGGAAAGGTTACTTAGATTTTTGTCCTCAATAAAATTGTATTTTTTAAAGAAATCATATACAGTACAACATGAGCTCGACCTTACGATTAATGGCATTTTGGAAACATCGCGTCTTCACTAGTACTTCACTGATCATGATTTACAATCGCATTACCAGCTGTAGTACAATTTCCACTACATTTATTAGCACTTCACGATTAAGAATCAAACTAAGTTTGACAATGAAAGTCAGAAAAGTAGAGTTTATTCATTTATAAGGCATAACAATAAAACTCCCTCTCTAAAATGGAAAATAACCGTAAAACAGATTTACACCGAGTCCCAGAGTAGATATATAAAGCGGTTTATGACAGATAATCCCGGCGTTTGGCGGGAGGGAAGCGAGTTTCCGTCTCTGACCGCCCATTGGTCAATAACTTTCCCTCCGTCCCGCGGGAGCGCTGCGTTGCTTCTTCTCACCTCACTTATTGGCTAATTTTCAGCTTTTCCAAGTTTTGCTTCCTTAATAGTGATTGTGGCAGTAAAAGGTATATACGAGTAATGTTATCAAAATTGAGACTTGAAATCCTGTTTCATTCGTGCTGTATTGAACACGTTTTAGCGAATTTCCCCCTATAGGGAAGTAGCTATTACCATAGGCGGCATGGTGAGACTTAAGCCCGGGACTATGTTATTTTTTCGTTTTGAGGTCCCTAGAGCCCAAAAACAACGTTCGTTCATTTTGGTATATATGTATATATATATATGTGTCCGTAGGCACGATAACTCTCATAAAAAAAGTCCGATCTTGATGAAATTTTGAACAAACATTTATAGCGATATTCATGACTTTAAGTTCGAAAACCAGCAGGATCGGTACACTCTAAGGCAGTTTTTTAACTAAATAAAATTTATTTTCAAGATTTAACATATTTCTATTAATTTGATGTAAATTTAATGGTCAGAATTTAATTCAGCTTAAAAAAATAAACAATATAGCATTTTGAATTATTACTCTACACCAATCGGTTACTGAGATATCGGATCTGCAAAATGCAGTACATTGTCTTTTATTTTTCCCTGAAGGGACATAAACTGTCCCAATTCTGGTATGAAATACCCAAATTTTTCATTCAATTTCCCTAAAATGGGATTTTAAAAAACAATAAAACAAACCACATGATTGAATTTAATTTGTTCATGTGATGGTTTGATTTGTTTTTATTTCTTGGATCTGAGTAGATTGATAATATGTTTGCTGACATTTATGTACTATAACAAGTATACATTTATTAAAAATTATCAGAATATGAATAATTATTGAAAAATAAGATCATGAATGATAAAATTTACTTAATTTAGATTAAAATTTACACAAAATATTCAAAACAACAACTTCCCTAACTTATGTAGATTATGCCCACATATAAAAAATAAATCCTTTAGAAATTAACTGAGCATGCAAGTTTGCTGCAACAAGTTTATTTAAATTTTAAGATAAATCATATGTTTGGATTAAATTTTTTCATGTGACTATTTTGTTTTTATTTTGACTGATTTGAAATCATTGATTGTATGTTTGCTTACATTTTTATACTATAACAAGGATACACTTATAAAAAAATATTAAACTAATAATTATAAGAATAACAAAACGAATATTGCTGTGATTCCCATGATCATTTCCCTTAGCCTATATCTAAAGCACTTGAATTGATATGTAATATACTTTTTGCATAGATTACATAAAATGTTTTAAACATTTTCCTGTACATAATTAAATAAGCTCCCATATAAAAATTTTATCTTTAGAAATTCGCTGAGTACGCAGGTTTGCTGCGACGGGGGTATTTTAAACTTTATTTATTTATTTTAACGAGTTCTTAAGTTACGATAAGCCAATAATGCAAAAAAATACTTGAACATCGTACATATTTTGAGATTATTGTATATATATTAAAAAAATTCAACATAATAATAATAATTCCGTGTAACCATTGACTTACGTGTAAGCTTCTGGCCAATGTCTGATGTTAAGAGGTTTCAGGTCGCAACTACTGCGTCTTACATGACCTATCGACCACTACAATAGCCGAGACCAACGGCCTAACGTGCCTTCCGAAGCACGGTGACAGTCTGAGAATAAATTGCCATGTGCCCTTGTTGGGAGTTGAACCCGGGACTTTAGGGTGGTAAGCCAGGAGGACGGTGGTATGCTAGTGTACTTTACCCACTAGCTATGACTACCACAAAAAAATCCAACAGCACAACTTAAATGCATGCAACAAACGCAACGAGACTTTTTCTTAACATTTATTAATGATGTAGATATTACAGAACTCAACAAAACAGCAAGAAACACCATCTAAATACATGTGGCAAACACATCGACAGTTAACAAGTACAACAAGTCTGATAGTCTACAGGTAAATAATTATAATACTTAAATAATTATAATACTTAATTACCTTACTTAAATATCCTTCTCTTTAGTGATGGAAAATATACTTTTTCTGCGGAGTGATTCAAACTGTGTAGTTATAAGACAGATTATTTTCCAATAAAAGGTTTGTTACTTTTATCGTCATTGAGTTTAAAAAAATCAATTAAACTTGAGTCTGCCTCCTTTAGTTTTGCCGTTTCTGAATCACACAAAGAATAAAAACCACTCAGTAACTTTTTGTCGGGTTGTTTTGGATGGGCTTAAGATTGATGTGCAAAAAAACATTCACTTGACATGTTTATTAGTCGGTTTCTATGTCTACATAAGTTCGGAAAATTTATAGCATGCTGTAAAATAGTTACGTGGCTGTTTATCACCGTGAATATTTCAAGCTTAACCTCAAGTGAACCATTGAGATATTTCCGTACTTGTTGAATGCTACAAATCAGGCGATTTATAATATCATTATCATGAAGTTTACATTGATTGCTTTCCATTCGAGCAGTTTTTTTATCACCGATTAATCATGAAATAATTATTTGCTTGTTAAGTTTTATATGCACATGAAAACGGAGGAAGCTTTGAAAACTTCGGCCACCTTGACAGCTTCACTCCTTTTCTTTGGCTAACTAGTTTATCTCAGTACAAACCAATTGGCCTAATTAAGGGACTCAACGTAAACCACATTACATTTTTAGAAGATAACGCTTATCTCATGTTCCTCTTCGTTCTACCCTGAATATTAACATCCCGTATTAACACTACTTGTTTATTGATTGAAAGGCCTGGAAGAAAGGGGTCTCCCATAGCGTGACGAACTGAGAGAGAAGGGGTTCCAAATTGGCAAAGGGCTTTCAGTAAAAAAAATAAATTATAATGTATGTTTTTGTCTCTATGAATAACCAAATTGTCCATCAGGTCGACGTGAAACTTTAGGAGGTTGTTGTATCCCTAGAAAGTTTTCTGACCTAGTCCCGTTTATTAAGCCCCTTAGTGCTCCGACCTTAAGTCTTCTAAGTTTTAATGTTCGTTATAAATGAGTATGAGTAAGCGAGGTTATATTATTCGGGCAGAAGCATTACGAGCTGTTTCCAGGTTTTTTTTTAACAAACCAAAATACACCATGAACATGGCAAGCTCCACTATCAAGTTATAGTAAATATTGCAACGTCGCAACTGAGGGTTCAGTTTGTTTGTTATAGAACAAACAGTCAAAATAATGACGAAAGAAGTGCTGTATTCTCTTATGACACTATCCGTTATTTTCTTGGCTTATAGCGAAGCACGGGTGTAACAACAAATGTTAAATCAATTACGAGTTTATCTTTCCTCTCCATATATTTCAACGGTTCCATTTTCTGTTCCAGTTGCCGAGCTCCCATCGCCAGCCTCGACTGTATGGAGGAGTTCCAGAGCACGAATGAACAGCTGTGCATGCATCTCCAGCAGCCGTGCTCCAAGGAACAGCTGCTGCTGCAGAACATCAACACGCCGTCCGTGACGCGCCAGTCGTCCACCGTCACGCCGGGCCTGCGCTACCGCAACATCGGCAAGAGCGGGCTGCGCGTCTCCAACGTCGGCCTAGGTAGGTGCAGCCCACCTACCTAAAGTTTGGCACTCTAAAAACATCAACTACGGTAAAAAATCACTTCGGGGAAAAGGGAAGCTGGCTTGGTCGCCGAGGAGAAAATCTACTCTAGGAATGAGAGTGATTACTGAGAGTGATTTAAGTGAGAGAGTGATTACTCTGGGAGTGATCGGGAGTGATCCTGCATAGGTCCTTCGGCCTGTGGAGTACCCGGACGTGTGAATGTAGTGTGTCCAGGAAGAATTTTACAACTGATGCACCCCTTAGCCTCCTCTCACGCCCTACCACTGTCATTTCGGCTCGGAAGCTGTTTAATAAAATTTTAATTATTATTTTGTAGGAATGGAGGCTGTTAAAGTAGTTTTTTGTCAGAATTAGCATAGCTATGCATCATTTCAAATTAACAGTTCAGTATAAAATTCTTAACGCTCGAAAACGCTGACTTGTTCAGTTCTATGAGGGAGGCTGAAGTTTAAACCCTCTTGACATGCGAATAAAATAATATTGAGTTTCGTAATGTATATTAAACAAGAAGTTATCGAATTTTAACGGCTGTCAATGTCAGCATGTTGCACGGGCGTTTCCCAAAGGGCCCCGAGCACCATCCAAATCACAAGTCACAATACACTCAGCAATTCAGCAGTTTTAGAGCCGCAAAGCAATCAAGATATTACTTCAAATTAATTGGATGGTTTTAGTTAGTTTCCGAATAAAATTGTTAAACTTTTTTGCTAATTTTTTATAAGTTTTCATTGGACGACATTCAAAATCATTTACTCACTTTAATCCCTGTAAAAACTCCTCCCCCCCCTCCAAATTTGCTTACGAATCACCTCAACAACAAAATATCCTGGTGGTTCCTCAAATTGAATTAAAAACGAATTAGATTGGATTTTATCGTTTCAATTATGTCAGAGGTCACACAACATAAGCTCAACTAACTTTAAACTCTCTTTTAACTGCTAAACGATTTCTTTTGTGATTCTACCCACCTCTTCTTATAACGATCGTAGAGGTGAATATAAGAGATTTTCCCAGTTTCCTTTTCTTCCATCACCCCAATTCGTCCTGTTGGTCCTTTTATTACCTTCTTTGCATGAAAGCATAAGGCCCAATTCGCACTGAATGGGCGTGTCGCGAAGGCGTGGCGCGGGCACGGCACGGTTTCCCTTTGCTAATCGCCCAATGCACACTGAAGCGTTGTGGCGCGGACGGCCGCTCGCCACCACCACGCTTCTGTCTTGCTGCTAGTGGCGAAAACGGGCGCGCCACAGGCATGCCGGTTCCCGTTCACCCCTTGTATGAAGGGGCGTGGCGGTAGCGAGAGGTGCAGACGCCCGCGCCACGTCGCTTATGTGTGCACTGGGCGATTAGTCGCAATGGGGAAACTGTGCCGCGCCACGCCTCCGCGAAACGCCAGTTCGGTGTGAATTGGGTCTAAACTTCCTGCCATAACCTAACTTTTGGTTCCATCTCCTTCTAGCCATATTTCCCGCCATAACCTCATCTTTCTTCCCGCCAAATAGCTGACCTTAACTAACCTACATTATTCCACAACTCCACCAAACCAAACCGTTGCCTGTTGTCCGCAGGGACGTGGGTGACGTTCGGCAACAACGTGAGCGAGGATCAGGCGGAGGCGGTGGTGCAGGCGGCCTACGAGAGCGGCATCAACGTGTTCGACCTGTCCGAGGCGCACTGCGGCGTGCGCGCCGAGCTCGAGCTGGGCCACATCCTGCAGAAGAAGGGCTGGAAACGCAGCTCCTACATCGTCACCACCAAGATCTACTGGAATTCTAAGTGAGTGGGTTGTGGGGTTGTGTAAAAATTGAAGTTGGTTAAGGATGGATGTCTTATTTATGGTTTGGGTCCACCATATTGATTTGTTCTGCTTTGCAGACCACTGGAAGAGAGACTGCCAGTTTGGAGTCTTCTCCAACTGAGGGGGGCTCAACTGGGTTGAGGCAGAGTAGTCCGAAGTGTTCTTGAGAAAACACATAGAGGAAGTCTTGCCTCTATGTGTCATGATGTAAAGAAAAAAGAAAGGTGTGTCCACAGTCAGCTGGTATGACGTAGTTGGGTTCGAGGAACTAGCGGACCTAGTGGTTTGACTGCAGAACTAAGACCGTACACAAAATATTTTGATTGAGTTGTATTAATTGGTTTGTATTGCAGGCGTCCTAAGGGCTAGTTGCATGAGCCCAACTACGTTACATTAGCTGACCCTGCACACACCTTTTTTTTCTTCCACCATGTCTACGTGTTGCTTATCAAACAGATAATAACTATTTATACTCACTTTTGCTGACCAACCAATGCCCCCTCAGTATTCATACAAGAAAAGGCTCATGCATGAGTGTGAAGAAAAGAGTTTTCATTACTTCTGACCATAAATATAAAGGGGTTATGTGGTTTGCCTCAAAAAGAAAGCTGGGATAATTAATTAGTAGACAAAAGGCAAAAAGAAAAAAACCCTATAAATATCTTTGACTATAAAACAAAATCTGAAAAATTGTAAGAAGGTTTAACGTAATTTCTCATCACTTCGTATTGAAAAGTCAGCAGTGAAAATTGGAAAAGTTGATAAACATTCGGACTTAAGAGCCAAACTTTACAAACTTTCTTGGATCTTTTGTCTTGGATAATCAAATTTTAGTTGACTATTTGGTTGTGGTATTTATTTACCACTATCAAATGGTCTTGTCAAAAGTAACTAAGTCTTTAAAATAATCAGACAGTTTTAATATCATTCACATTTGAATTTTTTTTGCAGATCAGAGGAAAGGGGGTTATCAAGAAAGCATATCATCGAGTCAGTGCGAGCATCGCTAGCGAGACTGCAGCTCAGCTACATTGACGTCGTCATAGTTCACAGAGCCGATCCAATGTGCCCCACTGAAGGTCAGTTGTTCCATCCAGTCACACTCGTTTTGATCATAGAGTTTCTTACAAATTACATTTTTTTGCAGTTATTTACGATTTTTCTCCGAAAATTTTTACTTTAATCCTTTTTTAAATTTGTTAACTTAGACGATCTCATTGCCTGTCGGGCGTGTGTGTGACTGCAACAGAAATTCATTAGAATGTCATTATCCATTTAAAAAGAGGCAAACAAATAATGTTATCATGAAGTGTTGTTGCTTTGGCGGAGCCTCATGTACAAATGTTTTATTGGTGTTCAGATTCCGCCCTCAAAGGTCCCTCCCTACTTCACTGAGTTTGATAGGTTTGGAGTGTCTGTTTCTCAAAGATTGAGCAAATTACCCATTGCTACCTTCCTTATCCTTAAGGCCACGTCACATTGGTCGTGTAGGAGGGCGAGTTAGACTCAACCGTCAACTTGACCATTGTAAACCGACCTTTTTCAAATGGGCAAGTTGAGTTGACAATTCTAAACAATAGGAATCAGCTGATCCTATAGCAACTCAGCCAAGTTGACCCGGTTGAGTTTCTTGACCAATGTGATGTGGCCCTTAGAGATCTTTTCTTTCCGATGGCTTGTACAACATTTAAAAACAATGGAATAAATTAATTAAATTTTGTGGAGATTTCAAACTCTAATCTGACAATATGGTATTAGAAGTATTTTGGGTTTTAGCTTTAAGTTTTTTACTTTGTTTCTCTTTAGGAATACAGCTATTTAATTTATTGCTTTTCAATAAAAAATTTAATATGTACAAAGCTATTTGGCAATTTCATCTGATACTCTCTAGTGTAAAATACTATTGGTTCCTGGTTGGTTGATTTCTTATTTTGTGAATTATAATTTCTTGTCAATTACTGACCTCCAACTACCAATCCCTCGATGTTTTACCACTTGGTCCGCAGAGGTGGTCCGGGCGATGCACCACGTGATCGGCCAAGGCTGGGTGATGTACTGGGGCACGGCCAAGTGGACCCCAGTGGAGGTGATGGAGGCCTACACCAACTGTCGCCAGTTCAACTGCATCACGCCCATCATCGAGCAGACCGAGTACCACATGTTCTGTCGGGAGAAGACGGAACTGTACATGCCCGAACTTTACAACAAGATCGGTGAGATCAAGATCTTTGATGGGTTTCATATTTAATATTTGTTGCGGATATCGAATTTCATCATTATTGCTCTTTTTTGATTTAGCCAGAAAAATTAAACCTGCTTTTAATTTTTTATGGTATTGAAAAAGGATTTTTTTATCAGAACGCGTAAATAAGACAGGTAACATATAACTCACATATCACATAAAACTGGTAAAAATTAGAGATTTTTATTGTAATTTACCTCTAATATTTCAAAGGGGAATCATCGATATTATCGGCTTTTCTGCTGATCTCGGACGATTAACCCTTAGCTCTGGTAAAAATCAGCCAGTCAAATAGAAGTCACATTTGCAGAGTATTGACCGGTTAAGGCAAAGGCCAGATTAAATGTTGCCAGATAAGAGGGAGTCAAACTTGGTATTTTAAAAAACAATTTGTATCAAGTAAATATAAGTTTTAAATCCACATCAAAACCCTATTCATCTAGATTACAAAGTAAAGAGAATTAAATGTCCTTCAAAGAGTTCAATGATAAAGCTATCAGCCATCGATTTAGCTATTCCATGCTTCTGAAACAAGAATACCCAATGAAACAATTTCAGTTATCGATTATCCATTAACTTTACTGATCACTTTTTAATTTATTAGAGGGCTTAGCTGAAATTGTTATATCAGTGTGAAATTTACTTTTGGAATGGACGTTTTAAAATAATATATTCATTGAAGCTATCAACTTTGCCTAAGGAAAATATATATAAAAAAATACATAAAATAATATATAATATATATACAATATATATATATATATATATATATATATATATATATATATATTTCTGTTTTTGTTCAATAGCCTTCAATACATTTAAACGAATAGTTATGAGGAGCATATCCTTGCATTACTTGAGCTTTGTCAGGCTACTCAATTTCGAATTCCAGCCCGCACCTACCGAGATACAGCTGGGCAAGTAGATGAGATGTCTTCTTTATGCCACTAACATTTGAACACATTCATTTGTCATAATGTGTGATATCTTTCCACCAGGCGGCAGGATGGTCCTGTTATTGTTGTACTTATTTTTCTCAACTTCTCATAAGTACATTTAACTGGGATGAGTGACATAAATTTTCTGTTAGCATTATTTTGTTTTATTATGGTTGCCTAATCAAATTATGCATTCAAAGTTCAGTTTGGATCCATATTTATTATATAGTATGACATCCACTGGTCTTGAGAATTACATAATTGTCAAGGCCTTATTACTTACCTTAGTTAGTTCATTGTTACGCTCGTCCGCAGGTGTGGGATTGATGGCGTGGTCGCCACTCGCTATGGGTTTGGTTTCTGGTAAAATTGATGACGGGGGCCTTCCAGTCCTGTCCAGGTCTTCGCTCAAGGTAAAGGTAAATTTCTTTTTGATAAATAACATTAAACCTTTAAGTTTTTTAAGTATTTAAGTTTTTTACTTAATCACAATCAGCTATAGTCTAGATGAGTGCTGCTATTTTACAGTTTTAGTTGAAGTTAAGTACAATGTGTGATTTAGTATGTATTTAATGTAAATATATTTTTCAGGCCACTTAGATCAATTAGTGTACTATATTATTGGTGGCCGTTAGATTCTACACACAATTTTTTAACTGCACTAAAATCCTTTCCACTGTTGTTTTTGTTGGGGGACAAATATTATAATATTCTATTTAGACTGTTAAGTCAATTGTTTTTGTAAAGGATAAGTAAAAAAGTATTATTATTATAAGAGCATCATGGTCAATATTTTTTTACTTGTGTTTCCACAGAAATTATACTTTTTGTGTACTTAAAACTGACTCTATCAATTTATGACGAGAAATAATTTTCTTTAATGAGCTTTGAATAATCAATTTTAAATCTTAAAAAGTAACCTATCAGATAGTTTTTTTGTTTTTTTTGTTAAGTTGTATTTTTTTCTTTATTCATTCAAGCACATTGCATTTATGTATTTTGGAGGCTACAAAGGAAACTGTGGCCTAACATGACATGTAACAAAATTAAAACAGAGACATTTTTAAATTGTTTATTTTATACATTGACAAAATTGCTTTTCTTATTATGGTGGATGACTCTAATTAATCACAACCTTATTTGCAAGAAGTACCGCAAGAAAGGATTTTCAGAATCAATTTTTTATGCAATTAGTTTACAAAAACTTATTACGTATAATTTTACATTCAGTATAATTTGTATAACCTTACAACTAAAACCGTACAAATTTAACTGTTATAAATAATGGAAAAATCACTATTGCTATCACGGTTTTAGGAATATAAGTTTATTTAAATTTTTTTGGTATCTAAAAAGTCTAATCAAAAAAGATAGCCAGCTAAAAAACAACTTTTAAAAACTAAGAGTTTCAGCTTGTTATGCAGACATGCAAAGACACAAACGTTACATTTTCTTTGACTTGACAAGTTGCTTTTTATTGATCAAAAGTATGTTTATGCTACTTATTTGGTGTGTGTTGGATTTGCAATTGGTTGAACATGTTTTAAGTGGAAATGTATCATATTTTGTTGTGATATTTTTATTCAAACTGCTTATAGAATTAAATCAAAGTTTAATTTGAAATTTAAATGACTTACTTTTGAAGGGTAAATTAGTTACATTCAACCACTATAATAATGACAAATTTTTAAATCATTTTTTTGTAATAATAAAACAAATATAGTATTAAATATAATTAATACATATATTTTATAATCATGATGGCAGGAATAAAGAAAATATTTTTTTTTCAATTTTTGCTTTCTTCACATACAAATAAATTTTAGTTTGAAGTGATCTTAAATACAGTTAAAACAAAATATTTAAAAGAAATATAAAATGTTCCAGTTTTTCATTAATTGAGAGATGAAATCTGGAACTATTTTCATTAGAATAATAAATATTATAATAATCAAAGAGGAATTTATGATCGATCTGTGTGTTTAAAATCATAAAACACTGAGAATGAATGGGTTGTTAGAAAAAATTATAAATCCAATTATCTATCCAAATAGTGAATAAAATAATTTAAAATTTAAATAATTACAAATTTAAATAAAAGATAAAGTAACTACACATAATTTGTTAAGCCTAAGATGTTTCCATGCATTATGGTCTGAGAGAAGGGGTAGTTTAAAGGAAGAAAAGCAAGCAATTTTCAGCTCTGAATATTTTAAGGCTATCTCCGTTCCTTTTAGATAATGAGTCTTTTCAAGTCTGAATCTTCATTATTTGCGTAAACTTTACAGGCTGGTTTCTCAATGTACGAGAATAATTCAAAACTACTACTATAAAATTAAAACCATACAAATACAGTTATAAAACAATTTTATAACTATATTCTTCAACTTGAACATTTACTGCAATTAATTGTTCTGCTTACTGTAAACGGCAAGTGAACTTTTAAGGAGATACTTTTCTACTTTTACAGAACAAGTACTCTTCATTCTCCCATAGCTGGACTGAAGATGAAACTCAGTCTACCAAAGAGGTAAAGCGAAGAATAACAGTACTAACACTTACATGACCTAGCTAAATCCAAAACAATTGTTCAGCATGTATGGTCTGAACAGGCCGGTTTCAAGTGTATCGCAGTTGACAAAGTGCGTTGGTTAATATAATATACTAACACTTATAAAGTATTTGTTCTTTTTTTAGTTAATTTGATTTTATTGAGCGATTCAAATACAACTGTATGGAGACGAAAGTCATTACGAAGTCAATGGAAATTTCGAATAATTTATTTTCAGAGCATGGATTATAGAAACCAAAAAACCTGTACTGACCAAAATCAACATTTACCTAACAAACGATTAGTATGATTAGAGGCATTAGTGTTCAAATCTAAATTGATATACTAACTAACCAAACAAGAAATAATCAGTGATTGTGAAAATAAGCTAACATTGATTGTGTGCATGGCCGTTTGCATGATGTTTGGAGTAGAACTTAGTTTTAGAGTAGCAATTAGGACAAAGTCAATAGTCAATAGTCAAATACTCCTAGGAGAGGAACCCAATAACATCAAAGTTTAATGTAAGAGGAAGAATAATAATTTCCCCTAGTGAAATGAAAATTAGAAAACGTTGACATAAATCATCACAATATTCTTATCATTCTAAACCAAAATTTAGCGAATCCCAAAAAATCAAAATATATAAATAAAACCTTAAACTTTTTATTAAATTTAAAGAAATGTCAGCAGTGACCTACTAACAGCAAAAAAATTTTGTTTATTCCATTTTACAGTATTTTCTTTAGCCATTGAATCCCCCCTCCTTGTTTCATAAGTTTATCAACTCAATTACATCTGGTTTATCCTTTATAGTGTTATCCTTCTCAATGTTGTCCATCTTTTTCGTTATTTTATTTCCTTCATCTCTTCCTCTTATTTCCTTCCTCCATTCATTTTTTCCTGTAACTACCCCAGTCAGTTAGTTGTAATAGAGCTTTCTCTTCCCTGTTACATTCCTCAACTACTACATTCTTTTCCAGTCCTTACTTTCTTACAGTGCTCCAATATCCTCATCAGATAATTTATTGTGCCAGTTGGTGATCGGGCCCTACTAAAATTTCTATAGTTCCCTCCCTCCCACCCTCTTAGTTGTTTCCTTTTTTCTCTCCTTAGGTTAATACTTTCCTCTAGGTGTCTTTCCTTCAGTCACTACACAGGTGGTTGTTAAAGGAGCTTTTTCTCTTCTCTCTTTTCACTCTCCCTCGCCTATTACTTTTCTCTGTGCCTATCCTCTCCCCAGCTGTCATTGTTATAACTTCCCTTCCACCAAATCGACTGAAGTATGAGTTTTCTTCCTAACTTTTTCCTCCCTAACCTCCCACTTCCCTCAGCCCCCTTGGTTACCTCCCCTCTCATCACTCTCTTGGTCACAATCAGGAGCTTCTTCTCTCCTTCTCTGTTTTCTCCCTCATTTACCACTTCCCTCTGCCCCCTGAGTTTCCTCTCCTCCCACCACCCTCTTTGTCACAGCAGGGGCTTTTACTCTCTCTCTCTCTCTCTCTCACTCTCTTTCCTCCCTCACTTCCACTTTCCACTCCCTTCAGCCCCCCTCAGTTGCCTCTCCTCTAACCACTCTTCCAGTTGCAGCAGGGGATTCTTCTCTCCCTCTTTTTCCTCCCTCACCTTCCACTTTCCTAAGCCCACTCGGCTGCCTTCTCCAGCCTTTGGTTGCCTACCCTCTCGCCACTCTCTCGGACACAGCAGGAGCTTTCTTTCCTCCCACCTCCCATTTCCCTCACCCCCCTCACTCGCTTGCCTCCCCTCTCACCACTCTCTCAGTCGCACAGGAGTTTTCCTGCCTCCCCCACCTCCCATTTCCCTCCCCCCCTCGCTCACCTCCACTCTCACCACTCTCTCGGTCACACAGGAGCTTTCCTTCCTCCCCCACCTCCCATTTCCCTCCCCCCCTCACTCACCTCCACTCTAACCACTCTCTCGGTTGCACAAGAGCTTTCCTTCCTCCCCCACCTCCCATTTCCCTCCCCCCCTCACTCACCTCCACTCTCACCACTTTCTCGGTGTTACAGGAGCTTTCCTTCCTCCCCCACCTCCCGTTTCCCCCACCCTCTTGCTTGTCTCCACTTTAACCTCTCTCTCGGTCGCGCAGGAGCGGATGCAGCCCGAGGACAACCGCCGGCAGCAGGAGAAGCTGCGGGAAGTCGCTCAAGTCGCGGAGAGACTCGGCTGCTCTATCATCCAGCTCAGCATCGCCTGGTGTCTGAAGAACGACAGCGTGCAGTGTCTGCTGCTGGGAGCCACCAGCGTGGAGCAGCTCTACCAGGCCATCCACAGCTTACAGGTCTGTCGATGGGATTGTTGAGAGGGTGGATTTCTGGGAATCCCAGGGGGTAGGCATTCCGTGATTTTTTGTGACTTTTGTTTCTTTTTTGAGGATTAAAATATTTTTCTAACATAACTGAGAATATTCTAAGGGATTGTTAGATCAAATAAATAGCTACTTTGGAATAGGCCTTACCACGTTCGCTGCACACCACCCAATGGCGGGGGTTCGAGATGTGCGGGTGGTGTGAGGCAGCAGATCAGCGAACCCGATTTATTTCCATCCGACTAAACGAAAAACACTAGTGGTGACTAGTGGGACTGCATAACCATGAGAGTGGATGTAGTTCATACCCACAGATAGCAGCACTGCTTGGATTGCAACAGTCCGCTTATATTGCCAATATGAGAGGAAAAATCCCAGAAAAACGGAACAAAATAGTTTGTTTTATATCATTAGCACAGGGTAATTTTTTGGGGAAATTAGCACCAACCTAAACCAAAATAAAGCCCGCACATGCTGGCAACAAATCATTGTTTCTGGGTGCCACACTAGCGCACATTGAAAAGGTAAAGTTTGTGTGTTGTGTGTATGGGTAGACCCGTAGTGCGCCGCGCAGGAACAATCGGAACAACCGCAACTACGGGTATACCCTTACTACACAGCTTACGTGTTAAACGGACCATTTGTTTAGGAATTTGATGTTTGAGTTTTAGCACACAATGCTTTCTTAGTTTTTATGAGCTGGCACCTTTAAATCTTTATGATCTCAATCTGCCCTTGAGACAGTTGTGCAAATTTACAATCTCTACTTACATTCAAATTGGAACCACACAGTAGGAGATGGGAGTGGGAGAGTAATTAAATACTTAATGTTTGCCAGGTTCGGGCCAGGTTACTTGAAGTGTTTAATTGTCTTACGAGGGCAAATTAAACACTTCTGGACACTAATTATGTAAAATATTTTGAGTCCTTTAATCTACTCCCACAGAGTCAGGCGGAAAGAATCCTCTAATTATTGCTGGAATATAATGAGCAACAATTACCAGATGGTCGTGAGCAATAAACATGGCTAACATTGTGCTCTGCAAGAGCGAAACCACAGAAAAACAACCTAAATTAGAATGCAGAAACTTTTCCCCATCTTTACATCTGGCATGTACAGAGCCGTTGTGTTTTAGGAGGCTCATTAACCAAAGGAATTGGGAGGTGTTGGTTTTTTCATAAGCATATAGTTTCTGGGTTTCATAAGTTTTTTTCACGATTAAAGGACCAATTTTAGAACACTGAAGTATATCCAAGTTGTTTTATAAATTCTGAAGGTTATCAACTCAACCTCAATCGAGTCCCAAATTTTTATTTGGCCTGATGTTCAGGGGACTCAGTAATGAATCGAAAAAAGTATTTATTCTTCAAAAAAAAGCTTTACGAACACTTTTTAATATTCCAAAAAGTAAATCCATGTTGTCCTCTCTAACTCTTGCATCAATAGTTACTATAAATGTTTTTAACTACAATAATTACAATTTTACTACAATAGTTTTTGCTTTATTTTTTATTAACATTTATTTGTAAAAATCTCAAATAACGACTCGTGCCTACACACAGGTGTTTACCTATGTAGGCACATTCCATACAATAAATTAGATAATGTAGGATATAAAAGTATTTAGTAAAGTAATGTTATTCAATCTACTGTAACACTTCTTTTCTTGGGAATAAACAAATTTTGAGTTGAGTTGAGTTGAGTTGAAATACTACAAAGAGTACGTTTTATCCATAAGAATAAATCACAATTGCCACTACAAATGAACACCCACAACTACAATACCAGAAAAAAATACCAAATCAACAAACTAACATGAAAAACACTGTTTTATCAATAAGGTCCAGAATACATATCAATAAAAATCTACAATAATTTACCAGAAAACATCAAACTAATTAATGACATTTCGAAATTCAAAAGAAGTTTGAAAAAATTACTTGAAGAAAAATTATTTTATAATATTGAAGACTATTTCGCAAATGGAGACTAAATCATAGTTCATAAAATAGACATTTTATTTAGTTTATAGCCTTTTTATATTGTCATTACAAACCCAACCATGAAAATAGCAACTGGGTTTAAGTCAATAAATAAATTTTAAAAGTTCCAAATCTTTTTCAGCTGGTGCCTAAGCTGAACACAAACACAATGAACGAGCTGGAGCGGATCTTGGACAACAAGCCGTCGCGTCCGCCGATGGTGTCGACGCTGGCGCTCAGATGACAAACAATGTGCCCGCCGGGCGGCTCCCTGGCGGGCGACTCCTCGCCCAAGGACGAGGACCTCCACGAGGAGTCCAAGGAACAGAAGCTGCCGTTCTGCAGCATCCAGTGACAGTATGAACAGCCGGACCACGTGTAGTCTGCTGTGTCCTAGTCGCACGTCCACACCGCTAATGTGTGAGTGATTCTTTGTCTCTCGAGAAACTTTTAACACTAGATAGGTATGTGTATGTACGCAATTTTGACGTGTGCTAAAGTGTTTTTTTGGTCCGATTTTGCAATCTACTGCAATCAGTTTTTTTTAGCCCTGTACTGTCAGCAGTGCTTTTCTCACTATGTATTTGATTTAAGTTGACTGTTTTATGGCTGTTCTTAATGTATTTCCAAATTATATTGAAAAAATACGTCAGATGGCACCATTAAATTGTGAATCCCTTTGTGCAGAGGAAGGTTTACAAACGATCAAAAAGTTTGTGTCTAGAAAAAAATTCTTGAAAAAATCCAAACAAAATTCTAGACAAAATTTAGACCGGGTGTTAGATGACCCACTACTTTTCAGCCCCACTGGGCGTTCCTTCCTGCTTCCCTTTGAACGTCAAAGCTTTACCTTAGGCAAACTCTACCGACCATCTTTCTGCATGACAGCACTTTGTTACAACAAATTTGGAGGTTAAACAACTAAAAAAATTTATATTTTAAGTGTAATTATAATTTGTCTCATGATGGGGTGTACATTGTTGAAATGGTAATCCATGTCAGACACAACATGCACAGCCCCATAGCACTGTGTTATTTTCATAGAAAGGTGTGTTAAATGTGATTATAATTTCATGCAAATTAAATCAATTTGTTTATTTATGATTGGTAAGAATTCTGGAAAACTACTGTCTGATTTTAGACATTAAAAATTTGGCATTGGAAACTGGAAACTAAAAATTAAGAAGCAATTACTGCTAAAGTAAAATTTGTTGGGATGCAATTCGTTGAGTTGTTTTTAGAGCCTTACAAGAGTTAACAAACTTATATAATAAGCAAAAGCAAGAGTTAGAGAACTTACAAGCATAGAGTTAATCTTGTGTCAGGCTTGTATGTTCACATATATTCTTCTCTGTATTGGCTTTGCTGTTAAAATTTAATAAATAAATATGACACCTTGACTGCCTACAAAAAAAAATAGTTATCTATTTTAGGAAACATTCACGAGAAGGGTGCAGTCTAAGAAATCCGGCTATACTTAGTCAAGTTTGAAACAATCAAAAGATTTATTTTTTAGCTCAGGGATTAATACTTTGTTTTTTGATCTGACTGTGTTATCTACATATAAAGCCCAAACTACCTGTAACTTTTGAAAAAGTCCACCCCATACTTGAATAAAAGGTCTCAGTAAAACAATCACAGGAAAAATGTTATTTTTTTAACATTTTTGCTGAGGGGCACAAACAGAAAAAAAAAGGTTTGAATAGCTGTGGCATTTGTTTTTAATTACAATTAAATATTTGTTTACTTTATACCAGAGAAGCGGGACATCCTTACTAAATTGTGATGAAGCCCTGATTACAGATTACTAAGTAATGTATCTACTTATATCGATTTTTCCCTGTGGTGTACATATTTCGGCTCTACAGCTACAAGAAAACAATTCTCATAATGGCATAACATAAAGTGTAGAAAAGTAGGAGCTGAAGATGTCCTTACGCCGAAACGTGTATACCACAAGAAAAAAAATTGAGGTTACAAAAGATATAAATTTGATCTCTGTTTAAGTGTAAACGGGAGTAGTTTGTGTTTCAGGTGGACATCTCAGTGCCCTCGCGGGTTCGAGTCCTTCTGTTTCATTCACCCATCGCGGGAGCCCCACTCTGCTTTACTAACCGAGTGCGGTTGGCTTAGCAAGCTTCTACACAGCCCAGCTCATCCTCTGGTGCCGGCGGAAAAGACGAGGACGATTTCGGACACGATTTTTGGAGTTTAACTGTCGTGAAATGTGTATGAAAAACATGTTTTACCGTGATGCTGTTGTAATCTTCCATGTAAAATAATACTTCTGTAACCATCCGATGTGTCTCACTGAGAAGTTTTCAGCAAAGTTTTAAAAATTACTCTTAGGCGCTCGTCAGAGTTAAAAAAACGGATAAGCTATTTATATATGTTTATAAAAGATATAATTATTAAAAATTGAGTTTTAACTATAGTTGAATCAGAAATATACCTTACCTCACTTCAAAATGTGACACTTCAAGGTCTCTACATCATCTATAACCGAAACACTAAATATGTGTGCCCAACAGAAAAAGAAAATCTGAGAAAATCCTGAATGTTCTCTCTTTTTTTGGCAAACTGTTACAAAACCAAGAAAAACATGGCTAATAACTCCTCAATTTTAAAAGGTTTGATCAAAAACCACTGTAAACTTGTAGTATTGTCGAGACAGTTTCGGATAACGACGGAACAGTCTCGGTAACGCCGGAGTAGTTTTGGTAATGTAGGAGCAGTTTTTGTGACAATGGAGCAGTTTTGGATAACCTCTGAGCAGTTACGGATAACGTCAGAGCAGTTTTGCATAACATCGGAGTAGTTTTGCATAATGTCGGAGCAGTTTCGATTAACATCAGAGCGGTTTCAATGTAAGCCGGAGCTGTTTCGTATAACGTCAGAGCAGTTTTGTATAATGTTGGAGCAGTTTCGGATAACGTTGGAGCAGTTTTGGGTAATTTCTGAACAATTTAGGATAACTGCGGAACAGTTTTGAACAACATCAGAGCTGTTTCGGATAAAGTCGGAGCTGTTTCGGTAATGTCAAGCAGTTTCAGAAGCCGCACCAGAGCCGCTCAGTGCACTAGTAGCGCCAACTGCACAAGCTCACACCCGAGGTTGTTATAAGGTAGTTTAGTTTTAAGAATGTGACAATATTCCACGACATGTATATTATCTTTTCACTGAAGCTTAAGTCACGTATGTTATACATGAATATATCTTTTAAATCTTCTAACTCTATCAATAAATTGTAAATAGGTATGCTAATAGTTAGGTACAAATTAACAAATTCATTAGGCTTTTATAATGAATAGTCTTTTTTATGTATGACTAATTTCCTCATTAACTAGGTTTTATCTGAACTTAACATTTTTAAATTATAAAATATTTATATTCTTAAACTGATGTCATTTAATTTTTTTAATCAGGCTAACTTAACATTCAAAAGTTCAAATTCTAAAGTTATCTCAAAACTTTATAACCCTTCCCAGTATAGTAAATAAATATCCTTAAGAAAAGAAATAATTATTTTCAGTTTTTTACAGATACAAAGTAAGAACAAACGATGCACTGATGTATTTTTTTGTTGCTGAAGAAAAAGCAATATTATGTACATTTTATTTTATATAGTTTTGCTGTAAAACAAATTCAATTTTTCAGGAAATATTTTTTGAACTATAACATTGCAAATAAATATCTCTTTATGGTTGCATTGATTACAGTTGATCTTTATGACGGAAGTTTATTCAGATAATCAAAAATCTTTCTGGTTGGATATAAATAAGAAAATTGTATAGGTACTGAAAAATATAATTTATTAGGGTGCTCCAGTATTTTCAACACAAATAATCGATCAATATAATACATAAAATAAAGTGATGCAAACTAAAAATTAACCGAAAATGTCATGCATCCTTGTTTTCCCTCCCACTGCGCTCCTAAAACTATTCAGATACTTTAATTGGCAATTATTAGGATAATCAGGATTCTACTGTGGTATGAGCAAATTTGATTAAATTTAGGCCTATCAAAAACTTTTTATTTTACTTTCTACCAATCCAAATTACAAGCACATAAATAAAAATCACTTGATATCTTCCTTGAAAATGTTATAGATTTTATAATGTAACAAACCTTTTACTTGGTCAAAGCTCTTTAAAATATCATATAAAGTATCTGAAAAAAATCTATTAATTCTTATCTGACCAAACAATTCAATAACTTTAAACATATCATCAATGTTTGTTCTAAACCTTTAAACATAAAATTTGTTAATAATTTGAAAAGTTTAATGTTTCTTATAATTTGTTGGTTTAAATTAATCCTGTGTTGAGAAAGGTTTTTAGTTTTTATACTTATCATAGTATATTATTATAGTTTATAAGTAAGTTATATCTAAAGTGCTTGAAAACTACCTGATAGTGATAAAAGTAGTAAGTGTAGGAGTGTTATTGATTTAACATAATATTTAGTATTTATAAGACCATTTCATAGTTAGGCCTATGCTAAATATAGTTTGAAAATTTGTAAATAAAACTATGTTTACCACGATTTTTCATTTTAATGTTTTAACAATGTAATATAATAATTTATTTTTGAATTTGAGTGTTATTGTTAACAATTTACCATATCTTAGTGTATAACTTTCTTTTTTATTCTTAAAGTTTTGATGTCTCAAGTCGGAAGTGATACTGTTAAAGTTGTTCGGAATGTAATTAATATTTTCTTGACTTATATTTTGAACTCAATATCATGTTACCCTGTAGAATTTAGTCTTTCATCTATTAATTCGTACTTCAACTAGAAATGTGGTTCATATGAGCTCATTGTGGTGTGTCTCATATTGGCAGAACATTCGGTCCAGTGAAATGAATAACATTGTGTGCTGCCTATCAAGGACTGGTTTTATTGATAGGACAAACAAAAAACACTTGACAAAACAAAAACAAAAAATATTTGACATTTAAGTAAGCTTACTTTAAAATGTTTACATAATTTATTACGACAAATTCTTTCAGTAAAACTATGTGATACATATTTGTATGATAATTTGGGATGATTTATTTACAAAACTATAGATCAATGTCATAAATGCAGTATTGATCCCCAGAAAAGTTACTTGACAAAATAAGGTTGACCAGGGAAATACCGAAACCTTGGGTAATTCTGGCACTCTAAATTACGGTAAAAATATGAGAGTAAAGTGCTATTGGATGGTGCTGCTACCTTGCGGGAGACACCGAAACTCAAAAGAGTTTTTGTTAACAGATGAAGTGGTAAAATTGTGACGATTTTAAAAGTAATTTTTCACTTCTTCATCTAAATTGGACTCTTAAACTAACTAATATATGACCCATATCACTAGACCTACGGAAATGAGACTAAGTCAGCTAGAAAGTATATTTCAAAGCAAACAGTTTGGTTTATATGTTTTTAGGATTGGTAGTGGTAAGATGACATAGGGTTAAGTATCCGCCATCTTGTCTCTCTGGAGTAATGTCGTCACACCAAAAGGGGCAAATCCGAAAGGTATCTATAGTCCCTCCTCAATCAAAATAACATTGCTATAATATCAAAATGTTTCTTTTGATTATCTTTCTGAAATTCTGATGTGAGATTAAAAAAAAACTGGCAACAAATAGGGGTAAAAGAGATTAAAAAAACTCTTAAAGTGGCAATTTAGGTTGGTCCATAACAGTATATTGGTGAACAGTGTTGCAACTGAAATGGGAATGCCTAGAATTACTCTTTATGATCTCCTTAAATTAAACTCGTTCAAGAGGTTATAGAGAATGTTGGGATTTACTCCTGCTCATGAAACTTAACTGGCTGGCTCCCAGTTTCACGATAAAAATAGCTGGTTTGTGTCTCCTATATCCATTTTTTTATACGAAAAACTATAAAAAATGGCTTCTGAGGACTGGGCGACCACACTCATCCAGTCTACCCTACTCATTTCAATTGAAAACAAATTGTTATACAAAGATATCATTAGAAGTTGTTAGTGAATTATTATTGAAAGATTAAAATTACTGGAGTAAACAAGTAAACTGATACTTAAATAAAAATTAAAATGGACAGAGGAAATATGAATGAGCATGGTGAAAAATAATCCCAGCCTACACAAACTAATTCACCCTCACCAGCACAGTAAATAATACACTTTAAGAGTGACATCATCTTGAATAGCAGTGAAGCATCGATGTAAATAAATACAACTGGATCGCGTGCTCCCCGTAAGGTCCGTGTAGTGATTTCCAAGCCAACACAGCTGTGTGTTGGAGTTGCAGCCAGGCCGAATTGAAGGGGCGTTGGGGGGAAAAAGTGTGAAACTGTATTGTTAACCGTATTTAAACCACACGGATTTGGAAGCAGTTTTACGAGTAAAGCTTGCTATAATAGATGTATTGCTATAAATATTAAGTAATTACAATTAATATTTACCTAGATGGTCTGTACAAGTTGGCCGGCAAAAGATGCATTCCCCCCATCGCCCCTGCAAAATCTTAAACGCAACCACTGCCGGCGGCTCGCGTTGCAGGGCCTGAGTTACTAATCCAGTGGACTTATTTACATCGATGCAGTGAAGTAATGTTTCTTGCTGTATTTAATTCATTATATACATTTTTTGGACACACCACAAGGGGCAAGCCAGAGACCACTGTTAGTGCATATCCATACACAGCAAATCTATCTTTCACTTATGGTTGTTCCATTTCCTAATCAAGGCAATACCTAGGTTAAGTGTTTGTGATAAATCCTTTCCTGTTTGTGACCTTCTAACAATACTACTTTATCTTACAAATTAGCTTGTTGTCAGAAGGTAATCGTTATGTAACAAACAGTTGCTTTTATTATTTTTTTTAAGAGTATTTATACACACTGTACCTTGTGTTTCCAATATTCCTTTTCACTACCACTACCACAATCTAAAAAGTAATTTCAAGAAGCAATAGTTTACAGCCGATAAGTGTTGCTTAGTTTATTGTGTCTGATAAAGAACTGCCATTAGATATTGTTACTGTTGAATGTTATCATACTTAATTATTTTTACCATGAAATGTTAAACTAATAGTCAAAATAACTTTTGTTTAATGTGGAAAGATTTTACCAATTGGTTCTTGAGTTTTGGTTAATTTTACCATTAATTCCACAGTAATAGACAAATAGTTACTGTAAACAAATCTAAGAATTAACAAACAAAAATGAAAAAAATGCATATAGAAAAATGCAACTACCTTAAAAATGAAGTATAGAATTTGCATTTTGAATTTAAAACCTTTCAGTTTAATTTTTATCAATGGGAGGTACTGTATTTTAGATTTAAATCTGTTGTTTGCTGTCAAAGTGATAGTAGTTAATAGAACAATACTCTGAGAAGGAAGGGGAAAAGTCTTAAAAATCACATAATATGTCCAAGTTTAGTATCGAAGGTACTATCAGGTATGTCAGTATGATTCTTGTCATTCATATGTATTAAAACTTTCAGATGTATTTTATGATTTTTTAGGCCTTTCCCCCTGCTTTTCCAAATTAATTGTAGAATTGACCAACTACATAAAATGATTGTGTATGGTGTATTATCTTCTTTAATGACTCAGTTAAGAAAGTCTGGGTATGGTACGCCCCGATTTTGCAGACCGAGTTAGTAAAAACACTTCTTAAATTTATTCTATCGACTACCTGAAATTATGAATTAATTTTTTACTATCTGAACTCTTTAATTTTTTTTATAAAATGGAATAGCTGTAAAGTTTTAATATTTCCTGCCAATGCGATACTAGATAATTACCAACCTATCACTACCTAATTGTTTTGGTGTATCATATAATATAAATTTCATTATATACACACACACATCTCATATTCATCATCACCACCATCACCCAATATAAAATGTTCATCTTTAACAATATAGGTATAATAAATATTACGCTACTCTACTAAGGTTTCTGCGACATTTGGACTCCTCTAGATGCTGTTTTGATTATACAAACATAACTTTTATAGAGTTTAAACATAGTGTTATTAGCATTTTGTACAAATCGTAATAATGAACTCTTAACAGCTGCTGAATTTACTCTAGTAGTTTTTATTATAGTGTGATATATAGTTTCAAAATAATCCAAACGCGGAATTTGGTTCATACTTGTATTTAATAATAACAATTTAATGCACAAACCTTACCTAGCTAAAAAAATTATCCGTTTTATAAGAGTTTTGCATCTAGAAAACGATTTGCAGAAAAAGGTGCTTTAATATGTAATAAAATAATATATTATTGATTTACTTGTTTTCGTATTATATTTAGAAGTGAATAAAGAATATTTACACCAAATTTTTGGGGAATGATAGCAATTATTGTTTAAACCATTGTATGTAATCAAGTTTTGGATTGTTAATTTGTAAACAAAAGTTATATTTAAGAATATCATTAAATTTTTTTCTTTGTTTAACTCAGTTGTTTTAATTTCTTCCCAAATGATGAAATTTGATTTCTCTATTATCGTCTTCTCTTGATTTCTAGGGAGACCTTAAGTTTGTTAAAGTTGGGTTGTAAAGAGTGGGTTCTTTGTGCTAAAAAAATAGGTAGTAAGTACATTTAGGAGTTTGTCAGGTGAGAGAACCTCATTCCTCCCCAGCTGGACAAGACAGGACGATTTTCCTCTTTCTGTAGGGAACTAACTATTTATTTGTGAGATTTAGAATCTAGAATACTGGATACATATCCTTTGCTGAGATGAAAATCAAAGTTTCTAGAAAGTAAGGATGAAATATGAGGTACATTTGGAAAGTAAGTTCCGTTTGGGAGTAAAAAGGTTCTCAATGTATTTACAACATTATTATTATATAGGGGAAAGTCGGCTGATATCGGACAGCGGCCGGTATCGGACAGAACCAGTTTCCGGAAAATTACGCTAGGGGCAGCAGCTGTCAGGCCGTCAGTACAACTACCTAAATGAGCAAGTTGGGCTATCACCATATTGGTCAGTTATCGTACACGGTTTTTTTTGTGGTTAGAGTTTTTTGTTTTATTGAGTTGGGACACGTGCACGGATATAGTTTTCCCAAGCTGCTGCATCGATTGAAGTAAATGGTATCGGTCATAGTTGAGTTTAAAATACTTAGTATACTAAGTAAATACGGCGTTTAGGTCCATCAGTCGCATTGTAGATTGCGGCTTGACAGCCATTACAAACTGTGTTGTCTGGCGGCTGGTAGCGGACAAGCTACAATCGGGTGGTATCGGACGATGTTATGACAGCTTAAATTTACGGATTTTTTTAGGTTCTTTGATTTTTCAGGGAACATGGGGAAAATAAGAGGAAATTAGGACGAAGCATCCATTAAATTGGCAATAGGCAAGGTTTTGTCTAAGGAAATGACAATACGGACTGCAAATGAGAAGTTTGGTGTACTGAGGAGAAATCATTTAGGAAATAAAGAAATCATCAGAGAAAAATCATTTAGGAAATAAATACATTCTTAATGTATTCAACTGTATGATTTAATATAAACCAAACCTAAATTTAGTCCTATTTTTAGGTCTGTCCGATGCCACCCTCTATAAATTGATAGTCGCATTTTGTAAACAGGTAAACTTTTTAAAAAAATAATATGTTTTTATTGTTATTATAATAAATAATTTAAACTAATTGCACATGAAATACTGAAGTATTATTTTACGCAAAAGGTGGTTACTTATCGTAATCCTTAAACTGAGTAGTCAAAAAAAGCTAGGGTGTCCGATACCTGCCGACCTTCCCCTACATCTTAAAGAGCGTACCTTAAACTACATTTGTACATAGATCCCACAATATTTAGCTACTTGTCATGTCTAGGGAGAAGCTTTTCAATTCGTACTGAAAAGAATTCTGCTGCCTGAGCATGCAGCCACCCGCTGACGCCATCTTTAACTTCATCGTCATTCACAAACCGACAAAGGTTACAATGGTGTGCAGAAGAGTTTGTGAAATTTGTGGGAAACACTCAGAGGGATCAGTAATTTTGAATTTCCTTTTTTCCCGAACTGTATCGTTGATTTTGGCAACGAGATTGTCAATAACGACAGATAGTTAGCCACCCCTCTCTTCAGTGGACATTAGTGCGACCATCTTTACAATTTGGGAAAAAAGGAAATTCAAAATTACTGATCTCTCTGTTTCCCACAAATTTTCTGAAATCTTCTGCACACCATTGTAACCTTTGTCGGTTCGTGAATGACGATGAACTTAAAGATGGCGTAAGCGGGTGGCTGCGTGCACAGGCGGCAGAATTCTTTTCAGTACTAATTGAAAAGCTTCTCCCTAGATATGACAAGTGCTTAAATATTGTGGGAACTATGTAGAAATGTACTTTAAGGTACGCTCTTTAAGATGTATATAATAAAAATGTTATAAATGCATTGAGATTTTTTTACTCCCAAACGGAATTTACTTTCCGAACGTACCTCGTAGATGAATAAAAAGCTAATAGATCAGTATAGCCCAACAGACTTAAAATACAACAAAAAAACAGAAATACAATGGTAGCTCAATTCTCTTTATTATCCATGGCCAACCAACCTCTGTAGAGACCAGTCAGAAAGCCATGTAGAGCCTAGCTACCATATACCATCTTCATTATAGATTTTTGTAGCCTCTGGATCTGTGATTCAATTGTTTTATTTTCCTGTAAATTAATGTGATTATTTATTTTGTGTGGAAGACGATGGCGACACATTCTGCAGAATGTGTTTGTTCCAGTGAGTTGCAGGTTTTTGTCTTCTCCCACACAAAATGAATAATCACACAAGTGCCCACGGCCGTACAGCATACTATGAGAGAATTCAAAGTAATGTAAGGACAAAGAGAGAAGTAAGTAGATATTAAAACTTAATTTTAAAAATATTGTATTTGGTTATGTAATGATTATTTGTTCCCCTTATGATGTCAGGTGTCACACACCATGGGCACAAAAAAACTGTTACAAGAACATCATGGGACCAATTAAATTTGTTCTTGAACCTGGGTTTGTAAAATTGTTCAATTCTCATAATTCTACTTTTTTGATAGAATTCTTAGTTAAATACCAATTTTTCAACTTTTTAAAAATATAATTAATTTGAAGTTAGTTTTATGTTAGATTGATGTTATAAATATTTTGGTACTGTTTAAAAGTAGAAGTAAATGATTTCAATCTTCAATAGGCTTATCATTCATCATTCTACATCACCTTCTAAGTCATATGTTCAAATCTACTTGTAATTGAATTTAAGGGCATCACGTTTTTTGAATTTATAAGTAATTTTACCTCAATTACCCATTAATTGGAGTGGTCAAGAGGTCCATGGTACATTACCAACCTTTACCTTTTGCCTTTTCCCTTCCGTCACGAATTTTGCCAAGAAAGTAGCCCAATTCAGGGCTAGACAGTGTTTTACTTGTGAGGCATAACCCAAGTGCTTTTTGGAGGGGGCACATTTTTCGGGACTGGCACCTACAGTGGACGGACCAAGCACGCCCGTAGGATATATTCTCCATTTCCTCTGTACTACACCGTCCTCATAATTAGACCAGTTTGTAAGTGAAGTTAGTGAAATTGTGGTTTGGATCCCACGATAAACGCCATCGTGGGACGAACCACGTTAAAAGCCATTTTCAAGGGGACGAAAATAGCCAAAAAAAATATTTGCTTTAGTATAAAAAAATCCAGTTACAAAAGTAGCAATTGGGTAAACAAAGTTTTTTCAAGTAACACTAAAGATATAGATAGTATGTATCATTTTACATTTAAGTGTAGTATACCGTACTATAATTTCAATTATGTTGATAATATTATCCGACTAAAATGGCCAAATCATGATTGTAGCCGGACTATATGACTGACTTCATTGCAATCCCCAGAATTTTTGGAATTGATATCAAGGGTGTAAAGGCTCCTACTTCCTGTTTATTATGTTAACTTTATGCAACAGGTTTCACTTAATGATACAGGTTCTAGACCTTGGGAGCGCGGCATTTGAGGAAAGTAGTGTCATAATGACAACTGAATCCTGTATTTCCAAACTATGCCTTCTCCTCTTTTTCAAATTTGTGGAAAAACGCAAAAAAACTGTTTAACTATTGTTTGATTGCTAAATAGTAATGTATCTTATATGAATTTTACCGTCTAAAATCAAGGATTTCATCTATTTAGGCCTTTTTAACTTGTATTCATTGGTAAAATTGTTATGAAAGATTACAGTTTTGATAAGGCACGGTTTATGGAATTACATTAAGGATAAGTCATGATTTGGAAAATACCGGATGGGGTAAAACACTTTTTGCCTCATCCAGAGAGTGTTCCAAAGTCTTCTCCAATAGCGCCATACTAGAAATTAACACAGGAATTTCCAGAGTAAGTATTATCGATTTATTAAAATAAACATTACAAAAATGCTATTATTATATTATTTTCCAGGATCCAATTTATTTAAAGTGTTTTAATCAATTTATACGATAAAATATTATGAAAATGAAGCAAACCCCACAGTATTTTTTAGGGCCCAAATAAAAGGTTAGCAAAAGCAGTTTATTTATTAAACCACAACAAGTAAAAAGTTTTAGCAATCCACGTTATCAAATTGGATACACCAGTTTGTCAGAAATAAATGCTTAATAGAGAAAAAATACTATAATAATAGTATTTTTGTAATGTTGATTTTAGTAGATGGATAAGACTTATACTTTGAAAATTCACGTGTTATAATTTCTAATATGGTGAAGACTTTATTTGGAACACTCTCTGGATAAAGGCCCAATATGGAACAAACTTTACAGAGATAATACATTTTTTGGAAAATCTTCAGATTTTCTCTTTGAAATTTCAGTGCAGTAAGATTTGTTTTAACATACCACTGCTACAGCCAAGTTCTTCTTTAGCAGACAAATCCAGTGATGTGCATAACTCAATATGTGATTTTTTGGGATTATGGCACGATTTGGAAATACAGGATTCAATTACACAATTCGCACATCAGCTGATTGCGACTCGCTTCGCTCATGTTCTAACTATACATCGATGGTTCTAACTGAAATCTCATTCATGGCTTAATGACATTCGTAATACAATCGTTGCATATAAACTACGGTACTATTTTGTTTTTTATTTACTCCTACGAATTATACATTGAAACACGAATCTGTGTGTGCAGATGTGCAAACTGGCATTAGATTGTTGATTTAGGCAAGGTAACCCGAAAAAAGCGTGAAAAACTGATTGAAATAAAGTTTAGTTTTAACAGAAGAGAAAATTTTAACAAAAGAACATTCTGATCAGCTATGTGGGTTTGTACACTGTTCTACTAGTAAGTTAATCATTATTTTTGGTAAAACGTAACTGTTTCTTGGTATGAATACTATTAAAGCATTTATGATAATATTCGTCAACGGCGACTTAAGGTAACTAATACATATCCCTATATACTTAGGTTTCCGGTAAAATATGAAAATGTTGGTTTACATTTCATAACATTAGAGAGGTCTATTTATTTTGAGGACCAGCTGACTTGAGGAGAAAACTCGACTGACTAGGTACTTCCGGCCAACTTCAAAATTTGTAAGATTCTGCTATCTGCCTTCTCACACAATAATAATTAAATCAACCGTCAACCATCACCTTAAATCAACTCCAAGCCACAGGTTCAACAAACTAAAATCGGATGATGTGGCCCCCCCTTCGCGTCAGTGCGATATGCCCCAGCATCAGATATAGTAAGAACGTCTAAGGAAATGTGAAATAAAATACGTCGATCCGAAAAAATATGTTCTCGACAAGTTTGTTTGCCAATTTATTTTTGTGTGTCTTTTTTCGGGTTAGGGGGTGTTCAGGTAGCTTTTATTATGGTGTGGGATAGTTGGTAGCATAAAACTACAAAATTTGATATCAGTCAGTCAACTGAAAGTACCCAGTCAGTTGAGTTTTCTGCCAGTCTGTAAGGGTGTTTCCTGTGAACCACCCCATTAGAGTTGATTTAGAAGGATGGTTGTTTTTATTATTGTGTGGAATAGTTGATAGAAATTACAAATTTTGAAGTCAATAAAGTCATCTCTGGAAGTATCCAGTTAGTCCAGTTTTCTCCTCAGTCAGCTGGTCGCAATAGTCCCACATTAGAGTGCCTTGGCTTGGCACAAGGCACCACTGAAAATGGCCTAGCTTGGCAGCAGGTACGGTACTGTGTCCTTTGTGTTTAAAAATTAGCTATCATGATATTTAATGCACTAAAACAGCAAGTTAATACTCAGAGAAACAAACATATCGATATGGTTTATAGGTTAAACCTATACATACTATTCAAAATACCCCCGTCGCAGCAAACCTGCGTACTCAGCGAATTTCCAAGTATAAAATATCCAGTAATTCATCCATTATTACGAAAAAAAGAATAATAAACAAGTGATATATTTATATATTATAGCTTAGAGAGTAAATAGAAAATTGGGTAAGCCAACATTCTGCTGCCCTGATACTAAAAACACAGGGGAAACTGGCAATATCTCGGAGACAATGGACTTAGAGAAATGATTTAAAATACCAAATTGTTTGTTTTTTCGAGCTAAATCCAATGGTGCAAACAATAATTGGATAAATATAATTTTTCAATTTGAAAAAATCAAAAAACCCATTTTTGGGGGGTAAAATGGGGCCTTTACCCCACTTTGGGTGTGTCGATCTGGCTGGTTTACGAACTTGTCCAAGAGAATCTAGATTTACATGTCTGTACCAAATTTTATTACGATCGGAGGATATTTACGAGAGTTATCGTGCTAACAAAACTCAAAAAATGAAAATTCTATTTCCCATATAAGTCCATGTTAAATTTTGAAACAAATCGTGATTTTTGCACGTAAAAATGCGTTTTCACAATAAACTCACTTCATATCCAGAAAGTACACATAAGTCAATTAATATAAATATTAATATGATTGCTGAGGTTACCCTGAACGGATATTTTTGTCCATTCTGTTCTGTTAAAACGACGGTAATAGCTTTATTTCTAAGGAAATTCGCTAAAATTGACCGAGCCGAAAATTTGCATATGGTAAAATACCCATGTGCCTTTTGCTGTGAATTGACTAACACGCATAAGCTTGCTACATACTGTTCTTAAATTCTTTGAAGTATCAGGCCTAAGTCTGAGACATTTTATTTCAGTTGGGATCAGGAACCCGTCTTTCTAGAACACGTAAACAAATAAATAAAAAAAATATAAAAAACCTATACCTAGGCCCCTAGGCCTACCTACCTAGGCTCCTTTATTAATATTATCAAATAGTTATTATAGTTTGCGACACGTTTTTTTGAGGGGGCACGTTTCTCGGGAGTTATGCAGTTATTTTGAGTTTAATAAATACAATTAATTATAGGACAAAATCTCTAATAAGGACGGCAAGGAAGAACAAAATAAATAAGGTATTATTTCTCAGGTAATAATAGTCTAGTATGTTAATAGTGATAATAGTATAATATCTAAAAAATACCCCCGTCGCAGCAGACCTGCGTACTCAGCGAATTTCCATAGGATTTACTTTGTATATGTGAGCATTCAACTTGTTTGAAGGAAGTATCATTTGAATACGTTAAGTAAATAATATACAAAAAACACATATTTAATCATTCATGAGCTTTAAACATGAGGGAAATTAACAAAGAGACCAAATTGGTTTTCATTAGTAATACATACACTTTTGTATTTTATATCATTCTTAGTCTTTTAATTTTTAATAACTGTAATCTTGTTATAGAATATAAATGTCAACAAACATATAACCAATGAACTCAAAACACCCAAAACAAACAAATAATTTAATCTCATGAAAAAATTAAATTCAATCATATGGTCAAAACATCCCTGTTGCAACAGACCTTCATCTGCAGCCAATTTCAATAAAACATATTATCAATCCTCATAATTGTAAACATATCATATTTTATGCCACATTTTCAGGCAGTTTAGACCAAGACCCCCTCCAAATGCTCTTACTTTCTTTATTAAATTTAAAAATAATTTGTATTTTTGATATAGTATATATTTTCTGCAAAATCTTGATCAATGAACTCTAAATATTCAAAATAAACACAAATCAAATATTCAACACCTGCAAATTTAATCATATGTTCAGAATTGTATTTTTTTAATCTCAAATCAGGGTGACTGTACTTTTTGGAGGGAAAAATTAAAAACAATATTGGACAACGTACTGTGTTTAGCACATCCAATATTATCCAAAATCTAAGCAACGGATTGACATAGAATAATAAATCAAAATGCTAAATTGTTTGTTTTTTTAAGCTGAATTCAATTTTGACAATTAAGTTTAAAAATAATTAGTAAAAAGGTGTTAAATCTTGAAAATAAATTTTATTTTGTGAAAAAAAACCTAGAGTAATTCAATCTTAATGGTTTTCGAACTCGAAGTCATGAATGACGCTTTATACGTTTGTTCCAAATTTCATCGAGATCGGACCTTATTTACAAAAGTTATCGCGCCTACGGACAGGTATATATATACATATATATGAAAATGAACGAACGGTGTTTTTGGGGTCTGGGGACCTCAAAACGAAAAAATAACATGGTCCCGGGCTTAAGTCTCACCGTGCCGCCTACGGTAATAGCTACTTCCCTATAGGGGAAATTCGCTAATATATTATAATTTTTTTTAATATCATAGATAAAACATACTCTGCAGGGTATATATTATCCATGATAATATCTATGACTAATAAAATCTATTGTCTATAAATTGTAGAGCTGACCAAATTCACGGGTAAAACCATTGACTTTATTGTAAAACCATTGATTATATAAAATGGTAAAACTAAATGTCGTGATGGCAACCTGGCAACACTGATTAAAGACAAAAAGAAGGGTTATGCAGTGTTGGTAATTCGAGGGTAATTACCCTATTCGAGGGTAATTCCACCAGTTGAGGGTATTTTCGAGGGTAATTGTTTTTCGAGGGTAATTTCGGGTAATATGACTGAACATTTCGCCCCCATCCTTATGTCTGTCGTAAATTGCTGGTACAGATGAACCATGGACTAAAATTAAACAATCCTTACTCTTTGGTTCCTCTAACGTATGATGAAGTTATATATTTACTCTTTGCCGGTAATAGTTTCAGTAGTTTCAACCAACGATGGTTTTAACGAACTTATTATAGCCTCTTGGCCTAGTTTGCCTAAAGAAAATCTATAGCCTAGTAAACATTTTCATTGTTTAAAAAATATTTAGGTTAAGATCGGTAGGCTCTATACAGGTTATTTTTATCCCTTTTATTCCGGTTTATAGCTTAATCAGGTTTATTTCCCAATTTTGCCCATTTAAGTTAAATTCTATGACGGCCTGGTCCTTTTTAAATTTTTGTATTGTTCGTAGACCTAACTATTCTGCACTATGAATTTTACTCAAGTTAATGATAAGGTAGTTTTACAATGTTCTTAATGCATTTTCTGCATGCATGAGTTCCTGCGGCTACAAACTTCTGTAGGCCTGCCACCGATTCAATTGAGTCAGGTCGAGGGTAATTTTCGGGTAAAAAGGGTAATTTCAGCAGGAGCTGAGGGTAATTCATTAGTAGTGGTTGAACAACACTGGGGTTATGTTGTGTTGGTTGTTGTTGTGGTTATGTCTGTTTGAAAGTCCGGAGTTCAGTGAAATTAAATCTATAATTAACTAACATTCTTGTTGTTTTGTTTTGTTTTAAATTTCCAGATTTATAGCGATAAATTGTATGGAGTATTAATAAAGATAAAGATGCAGTGCTGGCTTTGATTTGACTGAATAGGAGGAGTCTGTCGACCTTACCACTTGCTGAGCTTGGCGGTTTATCTCAGTAAGGATTATCTTTTAGTTCATTTACCGTTATTTTATTTACCGGTTACAAGGACCCTCTTAGCTAAAGCTGGGTTTACACGTTATAAGCTGAATATACAGACCTAGGCTTAGTTTTTAGTTAACTTAGATTTCGTTAAGTGGTTTGCAATTAAGGAAAACAAAGATACCATAAACTAAATTTAACCTAGGCTAATTTAAAGGTAAGACAAGATTATTCAGAATCAACCTAATTAGATTAGACAAATCAAATCAAATTAAAAAGATTTATTCATCAATTGTACAGCTTAACAGAAGATTACAAGTAATCATCCGAGAATATACACCCCCCATGAGGCAAGCCTTGTGTGGGGTGGAGGGATTGAGTCTTATCAGTCATTGTCATAAAGATTCTTGAATTCTCGCCGATAACTATACACCACACCAACAGCATTATCACACACACACTACTCAACAAATTTAATTAGCCTACATAATTTTGATAACTAACAGTTAGGCTGATAATAGACTAACTTAACATTAACCATCCTGAAAACTTGTTAGTTATTTTTTCGTGGCTTAAGCCTAAATCATTTTCTCAAAAACAAAGTGACACTGTACCGGTTACTTAAGCTAGCCCAATTAATGATTCCAAGATCATCTGCCATTTTCCAAACAAAGTACTGTCCAGTAGAAATTAAATTTAAAATATATTATATATATTCAAATTATGTAGCCTTCCGTAAGTTTATAGTAATTAAAATAATGCAGCTGTATTGACCCCATTATGAACATATTGGATAATGGCCGCTATTCCACAGTGATTGAACTTGTTCAGCCTAACTGTTAGTTATCAAAGTTATGTAATTAAATTTGTTGAGTAGTATGTGTGTGATAATGCTGTTGGTGTGGTGTATAGTTATCGGCGAGAATTCAAGAATCCTTATGACAATGACTGATAAGACTCAATCCCTCCACCCCACACAAGGTTTGCCTCATGGGGGGAGTATATTCTCGGATGATTACAACAGCGTGGCCAGCTCTACTGGCCGCCTTCATTAGCGCAAGGAAGTCACATTTTTCACAGCAGTTGAACCAAGCAATCGTAAATACGGCTCAAAGTGCTGACCAATATGAAATTCAACAAACGCTTAGGCGTCGAGCTGGACTGGCCAATGACATATGTTTTAGTTTGTTTTTCTAAGTTTTGTATGATGCCTTAAGAGTGCTGTAACTTAGTGAGGAGTTATATAACTAGGCCTAAATGATGCAGGCTTGCAACAATGTATCGAAAAAATCTTCAATGCTAACATAGGTGGCTTTCAATGAAATCAAATCCGAGCTGCCAGGAGTGAAAACAATTTCCAAGCTGCTGGGAGTGAGCCGCTATGATGAATGCCGCTCGAGCTGACACGGGATGGGGTGTGGCACGTAGAGCCCAAGGCTACTATACAGAAGGTTGCCTAAGTCCCGTAAGGCGTATGAAGCCAGCAGCCGGCGGGCGTGTGACGTCACTCGCCGACCGACGCGCCGCACTGCCTTGCTCGCTCATACGGACCAATACCACTTTACATTTACTAAGTGTGTTTAGATTTGAAGGAAAGCTTACTTATTAGAGTAAAATTTCGTGTTTTACGCTGAACTATTAGGTACTATCATATATACGAATCACATTACAGTAATATAACAGTCTTAAATAAAATAAAATTACAAATTAAAATACGGTAGGCCTATTGTAAGGATAATCAAATGAATCGAATACATGTTTTTAAGAGGTCTTTTATTGATTGCTTTCCTTACAATAGTGTACAATTAATTGCAATTAGCTTCCTCTTTAAACCTAACAAACTCAAGTAATAATTTTTTTTAATTTCTTGGCAGTTTTTCTTAAAGTTGAATCGTCGTTCTTCCTTTTATTTGCGAGGTCTTCATTCAGAAATTTCATTCTAATAAAAGTTCTTTGTTTAATGAACGATCTTGATACTTCTTCGGGCACTGCAGGATATTTATCGACAACAATCGATGTTAGTGTTTTAACAACCCCTGGAAAAAAACATTACTATGTAGCTGAGTTCACATAAATAAAATCTGCGTAAGATTGATTTCATTCCATGGACATCATAGCAGTATGATAAATGAAAGGTGTTATTTACAATTTTAATTTGAAGAATATCATCAAGTTATCTTTATTTAACAACTGTATGTACCTATTTGGCACACCCCCCCCCCCTTCCCAACAAAAATATGCGTGTTTCCTACCAAAACAAAATTTTATTTTTAACAAACATATTATTACTTTCTACAACGAAAAAATAATACACATATTATATATAGTAATTTTTTCAACGTCTTAAGCTTAGCTAATAGTATATGTATTCATTTACCTGGTTCTTTTATTATGTAGTTCTTGTGGAATGATGTAAACTCGTCATTTAAACATTTGGCCTGTTTAAGCCAATCCGATGATGGATTTGTAAGTCCTCCATATGTCAGATGTTTTATCCAAGAGTCATCAGCATCAAAATCGGTTCCTTTCGTCTTGTTCTCATCCTCAAGATAAGGGTAGTCAACTTTGTGTTTTTTTGCTACCCAGCCAGCTAGGTATTCCAAGGCATCTTGATGTAAATCACTGACTTTGTCGATCTCTGATTCATTTTCAATTTCTATAATGTTATTAATTCCATCATGGTTCATGCCAATACTAAGATCATTACTATCGTCCCTTAGTTTGACGCCTGCCACTCGTAACACTTTACTAACAATAGTCTCTGTGTTGTCTTCGGGACTGTTTGTGTTGGTGTTATTTTGTAACATACCCTGAGTTTTTCCCAGAATGATCATGCGAAGCCGATACACAGCATCTAAGGGAGAGGGATGATCATTTAACCCTCCACGGGTTCTTATTTGTGAAAATAAGTTTTCAAGACAGTCTTGATTTAACCTGTGTGTAAGGATGTATTTCACATCATAAGATTCTCTTAAGTCTTTATACAGTTCTTGTAATGATATTATTGAAATAATGCAGCCTTTTTGAAACAGTTGCTGAGTTGTTTTTCCATTACATCTCATTTTTGACATTACGTCCTTCATTTCACCCAATATTTGATCTTGTTTCTCCAAGTCTTGCCCATAAGGTTTCTGAAAAGGCTCACCATAGTTTCTGGGGCTGTAAGAGTTCATTATATCGAACCATTTATTTATGAGCTCTATAAAATAGCTCGTAGTTTGAGCAACATCTGTTTCTCCCAAGTGATGTTTTAAAGCAGTCGCTGTTGTATGTGACAATAGTTCACACGCCATCCTTACATTTTGTCTTTGGGCTTTTTGAACGGTTAAGTGTTTCTCTGAAACCTTGTGGCATATTCTAAGCTCTTGGGTACCTTCCAGTTTTATTAATTTTGCAACTGGCTCCTTGCTAACAACTTTACCATCCGATAATGTAAAACCAGTGTCCAAAAACCAGTTCCGAATAAGTTTGAGTACGTGTGGTGCGTCAGCAAACATGTACACCTTATCCTCAGCAGAGGACATAAAAAACGTTTTTTGGGTGTTTATCTCAAGCTGTTTCCACAACCCAACGTTTCCACCTCCCATATCACTTACACAAGCTTTTACCGTGTATCCCGTTTCCCTCAGCTTGTCAATGATTTTTACAAGAATTTCCTTCGTTACTTGCGTGTCAAAATTAAGGTAAAGTGGCTGTTTCCACTTCGAAAATAGTCCTCGAGCAGTGACAACTTGCATACTTGAGTGTGGGCCCACTATTTTATCACGCTTTTGATCATACTCAAACACTTTTCTTACTTTTACCTCATCAAACTGAAGAACCACAATACGTTCAACATTTGTAAATGTATCTTTGGCAGCTTCGAGATATTTAAAAACGGTTTCAAGTAATCCTTCTCTAATGTCAAAACGAGATGCCCACAATTGAAGAGTCGAAATTCCGGGTAACGGTATTTTCAATTTTTTCTTTAAAAACAAAAAGCAACGTTTGCTTAGGTATCGTAAAGTAAATGCCAACGAAATCTCTTCACTTGTCCAAACAACATGTTTTTTTAAACCTAGTAATATACCAATCTGGTTACTAGTAAACATTGACGTCAAAACTTTGTGCATTTTCTCATATGTAAGAGATTTTTTGTTACATTTCCTTTTTAAGTTTTGGTTTTCTTTTTTCAGTTTCCTCACCACAGCTGCATCAAACTTAATTTTCTGTTCCAATAGCTTAACTTTATCTTTAAGAACACTTATTTCTTTGGTCAAAGTTTCATACCCGTTCAACTCATCAGACACAGTTTCGTTTTCTGTACTTATTGCCTCTTCTATATTTACCTCTTCAACAAGAGTTTCAACAAGTTTTTTACTTTCCCTACTCTTTTTGCGAGTTTCCCGATCATTATTTTCGGGTACGTTTACAGAGTCTGTTGCTGGTTTTAAATCTAAATTAATTGATGGAATCGCATCCGATTTCAGTACTCTCTTGGGGGTTATATTTAACAGTTCTGCTTTCAAATCCCGCTCATAATCAAGGGTAGTAAAATGCTCAGAACAAATTGAAGAAGTCACAGGATTAAATGATTTATCTGCCCGTTTGCAGCGATGGGCCCATTGTTTGGCTAGTTCGCAGTTTTTAGGAAATCTGTGATACAATATTTTAGGCCTGTCACTTGGCAACTCACGTGTTTTTACGCGGCTGTTGTTACAGACCGCTACTGCACATCGTTCACCAGGCATTTCAATCACTCTATATGAGATGAAATTTGCACAAGAAAAGATAATCACTTCATCGCACAGCACTTAACCAAACAACATGATACGGCCACGGTAGCAGATAAACAACAAGCCGTGGAATGCGTAAAAGGGTTGGCACTGGTTGGGCGGGGTGGGGCGGGGGCGGGTCGGCGAACCGTGGGGAGGTCGGAGAGTGACGTCACGCGCAACGATGCGCCACCGGGGTGCGCACGCGTCTTAGGCAACCTTCTGTATAGTAGCCTTGCGTAGAGCCGGCCGTCCGACCACCGCAACAAAGTCATATGTGATGCGGAAAGTGAAAAGGGACCTCAAGTCGCTGGAGTAAACTTTACAGTACGGGCATTTTAGTCGAATCGGGTCAAAAATATCGATTTTTAGGTTTCAATTGGATACGATTCCTTAATCTTTCCTGTACATATTCATTCGGTTATTTCAGCGATAAGAATCCGATAAATAGTAAAAAATAATCGATTTAGTAGCCAATGACATGGAAACGAAAAGGGACCTCAAGTCGCTTATATGGAAAATAACATGGCGGGCGACTTCAGGTCTTATTTCCCAAATGTGCAGGCCCGTACTGACAGTGTCGTCAGGGGCATTACAAAACTAGTGTCTCCTGACATCTTTCGGAGGATAAGTGAACTACTTTGAGTTTTTCGCTGTAGAAGAACATTGTCTGAGTCCAAAAATCACCGTATTGACAGTGTATTTCTCTTTTATTCTTCAGTATTCTGCCCTCCGACTTGAGGTCTCTTTTCAAACTTTTCACTTTCATTTTTTTCAGCAATGAAATTGTGAGTGTATCGTCTGTTTCAGTTTAAATTTAAAGATCTAGTTTTCAGCTTTATTTTGATACCAAATTCATTTCTTAAATATCAATAATAAGTTTTCTGTGAACGTTTGAAGTTTTGGGCCTTGATATCCTAAAATGCCCGTTTTGACTATTTAAAATTCAAACGCCAATAATTCAAAGACAAAAAATCATAGCACTATAAATTATATATCAAATTGTTCGCAATTTAATGCAGAATTTCTGGATGTTAATAACTCAAAACCTGAAATTTCTGACTTGAGGTCCCTTTTCACTTTCCGCATCACATATACGGAAATAATTCTGACTGGCTGCTGATTGCATTGTGACCACTCCTGCTGGTCTTAAAATCACAAAGGGTTACAACACTAAAATTGCATAAATAACCCTAGCCTAGAATATTTTCATTTGATTTTTTCACCGGATATGCAGAGCTGTGTTCGATATATTGCTGTTGATTGGCATTGCTTGATGTAAAATGGTTAAAAGTTAGTCATATAATGTATATTGTGACTTACATAAGTTACTTCACCAGCCTAGCTCTAAAGGCTGGTTTTTAAAATTCCAACTGAAGAGCCAACCAGCAGAAGACAGTCCATTAGCAAAAATCTATTTTGAGTGTGTGAACACTTAAGGCTTATTAACACAATGCCAAAAATAACTAAGCCTATAGCCCAAATTATTATAAGATCATACATTTTGAAATATTCATTTATAAAAAAATATGCTAGGAAAAAAGTTATCACATGCAGCAAATTTGTCTTTGGTATTGGACCGTGTTATGCTGATTGGCGCTTCAGCTGGCATCGTGAAAACGGGTCTTATTCCATCGTGTTTAAAAGTTTAGATACTAACTTTTAGACCAATCTTAACTTTCCAGAGCCCTGAACAGAATCAGTAGGCCTATTGTGTGATATGTTCAAGAAGGTACTACATTTTACAATCTGTTTGCCAATTTCAGGGAATAAAGTATTTACTTGGACCTGTTAGTTTTAAAACTTTTTTAATTAAATATGTACCAGTCTATGAAGTTAAAACATTACTTAGAGTCAGCATCCTTTAAAGGGAAACTGTGACAAATACACACTTAAAGGCCTCCACTATTTAATTCTAGTACAATATCCAAAGTTATGTGTTAGATAAGGCATGGTAGCCCATTGTAGCATTTCTTTACAAATTTGTAAACCTCTGAGTTGAAGGTAGGATAGGTATTTATAAATTGATTATGTTGGAATTGATTATGCTATTGATAGGTATTTATAAATTGATTATGCTGATGGACTGATAACCCTCATGGACCTTGAAAATGGCGAAAACCCAAATAGGATATATAAGTTTAGGCCTAAGGTCTGTGAGGTTCTCACTCAACCGAGTAGGTACTTCAGCCCACAGCTTACAAGACAGAATAAAAATCCAATGCAAGGGCTTAGATTAATATAATTTGACACGTCAACTGGCAAATTATTCTAAAACAACATTTCCTCCGGTCCTCTTCGACTTTCAAGCATGATATGCGGGACTCTACAAGTTAATTTAGAGAAGTCCTGCTTTTCCATCCTGAACGAGCCGACCATGTGTCCAAACGGAGCCAGAAGGTTTATTTGGCTGCTGTATTGATATACAGGCATAGAGTTGTCAATAGTCACTTCCTCCCCCATCACTCCGGGAATACAGATCTCCTCCATTAGACCTGACAGGCTGAAGATCTTCCAAGATTGACTTAAGAGTTTGACTGGCACACCAGTGAGATTCTCAATTTGAATCCAATATCTCCATGAATGTATCATCAGGTTTTCAAGCCTATTATATCCTATATAGATCGGAATGGCTATTATTCTAATGTTCTCCGTGGTTTCTTTGTGAACGTCTATTTTCATCTGGGCTACATCTCTCATAAGACTCGGTTTTAGGACATCTCTCGGCTCAAAACAAATGTGATGCGCTGGTCGGTAAACAAAGAATTCTCCGACCATTTCGTGTTTGATCGGAGTCTGTTGGGTCGGTTTATACGGAAGGATGTCTTCATGTGCCACATAATCCAATACAGGAGAACAGTGCAATAGTTTAGCACATGTGTTGGCGGCGAGGGTGAAAGGGATTGATATCTGTTTTTCCGGTTTACAAAAAGGGCGATCTCGCGAGTCAACAAAGGCTTGGTAATAGTTTTTTGTGTAATATTTCACCTCTCTTCCACCCATAAACATTATCTCATAATTAGGATCATCAGGGTTCTCACTCATATCACGATCAAAAACGAGCCCTGTCCAAGGAATTACTATCAGCCCTCGGTAACCAAACAGCTTGTGGATGAACAGTTGACCAGATTGGTAACGTTGCGCTCTCGGTTTTTCAAACTTTCCTATCTCCACAAGTTGGGATAAAGGACAGTTTCTATTTTGAGACACACAACAAGTTTTCAGAAAAGTTTTTCTCGTAAAACTTAGAAAAGAATACAATCGAAACATGTTAAAATTTATAAATAAATGGATAAGGTATTTAATTTGCTCAATTTTATTATTGTTTTACTACTGAATTTTAAAGGTTAATAATAAACAATATTTTGATCAGCTGAGATATTGTTTACTACACAGAAGTTAGGTTTGACAGAAGTCAGCCACTCATGCTTGGCATGACTACTTTTTTGAGTTGTGATTTTTTTTATGCCCCTTGCAAACATCAGCTGTCTATATATATATATATATATATATATATATATATATATATATGTATATACATATAGAACTTCATAAGGGAAATTTTTGCGCAGAAATTGTGAGTGTTTATCACGTTGAAGGGTGATGGGAGAGGGCTCAAATTGAAGGGCTTGATGCCAGGGACTCCGGGAAAAATACTTAAATGTAATTTTGTGAAGTTTACCACTAAATTATAAATAAGTAAATAACGTAAAATATGTACCACTTAAAAAGAATTGGTATCCAAAAGCATCTGCTTTGTTTACATGGAAACATGTGGTGCTGTTGTTTGATTCAAAACCACTTGCTAAATATTAACTATGGTGGATCTAAAAGCCAGATTACTATAAAGGTATTTTGGACTATAATAAAGAAGGGTCGTTTCGATATAAAAATTCCCTTAATATGACTAGGGGCTTTGAGCGTTCCAAGCCAACTTTTGAAATTGTATAAACAATTTTTTTTATCAATAAGACGGCTCACGGAATAGAACGGAGTTGGCATTTTAATGTCAACTTTCTAGATCCTTGATAAACTGAAGTCTTCCTTGTCATTGATTGTTTGCTCCTATTGGCAGGATGATATTTTTGTCTTTGAGTACTGCATGCGCCTCTGACTTATTTTCCAAATCTTCTAATGATATTTGCAACCTTCTCATGTCCTCCTTAATCTCTGTAATCCACCTAAAGTCACTCTTGCTATTCCACAACTTGTCAATTATTTTCTTACTTATTTTATTTTCCGGTGTCCTTAAAAGATGTCCAATGAATGAAATTCTTTTCTTTTTTATTATATTTGTCAATGACTCTATTTCCTTATATACAGTTTTATTTGAGGCCTGTCTCCAAACTCCATCTTTTTGATATTTTTTGTTTATGCAGATTTATAACCGGAAATTCAAACGAATTGTGTTTTTTGCTTCTGGGGGCCCCAAAACGAAAAGTTGTCATAGTCTCAGGCTTAGGTCTTACCATGAGACCCACGGTAATAGGTTCTTCCCTATTGGGGAATTTCGCTAAAAAAGGGTCGAGAGTTTTCCACTTATCCCCCTAACCTTTGAACAACAGTTCATAGGGATAGTAACATTATCCCCATATTTGGAGGAAATCAAAATATAAATATAAACACATTTTCCAGTGCTAATTCGTATAAAATGACATACACGGTCTGATAAATTCACATTTTCCGTTGATAACTCTGTTATTATTTAACACTACTGAGAGGGGCTTTAGATTTTTTTTTCTTTTATAAAACCTATAGGCCTACATCTAAAATCCCCATTAGTAAGGTTGGTGGTGCTCCGATTTTATCGCCCAACGGACATAATCAAGAGATCACAGTAAGGAAGGAAATAGTAAGGAATGGTATGTTGTAGGTGAAGAGGAAGACCGGCGATGGCGTCCAGCAAGGCCCAGGTGTCGATGGAGTGGAAGAAGCGCGTGCGGCAGGAGTACAAGCGGATCCGCCAGATCAAGCGGCACAAGTGGGCGGACGAGGTCAAGGTCGCGTGGAACAACAACGCCGCCAAGATGGAAGGTGAGGCTGTGCGAGATTGCTCTACTGAGCGGTTTTGTATATAAGTATTACGAATTTTTAACGCTGGTCGTGAGGTTAGAGTTTTTAAATGTGTTAACATGTTCTTCTTTGCCTAATTTTTTGTTTAAATCTATATTTTAAGTCTTAGTTTACTTTATGATTTTTCCAAATTATGATCCTAGATTGTTTTTTCTCATTTTTCACTATTCCTTTTTAATGAATACCAGTCAATGAAGTTATGTTACTTAGAGACAGCATCCTTAAAGAGGAAACTGTGACAAATACACACTGATAGGCCTCCTATTTAATTTTAGGTCTTGATTAACCTTGCAACATTTTTAAAGTTGATAGAAAAACAACACTAACACCAACATCAATCGTAATGATTTGTCTCACAGACAAATTTAGCTCAAAACAAAAATTGGCTCAAACACTGATCATAATCAATTTCCTACCGGACTACAAAGCTTACAAAATTCCTATCCTAAAAACTAACGGATCAAACCGAAACCCCAAAACAAACTTCGCAGGAATAAGATCCCCTAAACTTGTTGGTCCGCAGACTTGCTGGTGGGGGAACAGAAGCGGTGGCTGACCAGCAAGGCCGTGTGGATGTGTCAGACGGAGTTGCCGGCACGCTCGGCATGTATGAAGCGGGCAGAGATCACCAGTTCGGACGGGACGTCGCAGTCGGTGCCAATAACAGTTATTAACGCCGTCACTCAGATACCGACCATGTACACTTGGGCTCCTATCCAGCAGAACTTTATGGTAAGTTTTAGCGTTGTTTTTGATCAGAGTGTTTGTTTGATTGTTGTTGTTCTAGGATGTTTTCTGTTTTTGAGTTAGAAGGGACTTTAATGTATATTTTTGTTTGGCGAATTGGATTTGTTTGGGTATTTAAATTCAAAATACTCTGAGAACCATTTGATGTTTTGTGTTCATCATCGGAATCAGGTGGAAGTTCGCTACCACATATGTGGAATTTTCTTTCGCAAAGACAAACGACTTATGTACGCGGCTAATAGTTTTTCACAGTCGACCACCTGCATATTTGCGCAGCTTGAAATAGTTTGACAACACACACTTATGTTGATGTTCTTTTATTATTATCCAACAGGTTGTTTATTAGCAAACAGTCTATTTTAAAGCCCTGATTTCTTGGTCAATGTGTCTTATTACTCTGTCCAGAGGACATCTACTGCACATGTGCATTGCTTGGTCAGCGGGTATGTATTGGTAACAACACACAACAGTTGGATAAATTGTTGTTAAATGGACTTTTCCACGGCATCACTGAACAGATGTAAATTTGGAAACCTTTGAAGTTTTTGCTAATTTTTAGTGGAGTTTATGAAACGAAATAGGCCTAGTAGGCCCAAAAATCCCTCCAAACAAGCAAATTTACAACGTCCCATATGTGCGTCGAGTGGTCTTTTGGAACAAATATTTAATATTTTTTACTGCTTTTCATTAAATAGATTGACCAACGTGCGTAAATGCAGTGTTTTAGTAATTGCTCAAAATGATAAGGAATACAAAATTTTTATCGCTTAATATGAAATGAATTAGTCCATTTAAATGAAATTTCTCTTTTGGTCTGCCGGCAGTGTTATTCCTCTATCACTTGGTCTGTAAGCAACATTCTGATCATTCCTTTTGGTGACTGGACTGACACAAATGTTCTTCGCTTGATAGCGAACATGTTAATGATACGTACAATAATACTATAACGATAGCCAAAGCCAGTTATAGTACTAGTACACACACTATAGTGCCAGTTACGCTGTAGCATTGACACATTTCCAGGTGGAAGATGAGACGGTGCTGCACAACATCCCGTACATGGGGGACGAGATCCTGGACCAGGACAAGACGTTCATCGACGAGTTGATCAAGAACTACGACGGGAAGGTGCACGGCGAGCAGGAGGGCAACATCGACGACACACTGTTTGTGGAGCTGGTTGACGCTCTGGTCCCGTACCAGCTGAAAGACCAGGTGACAACTGTGTAGTCAGTTCAATTTACAGTAGAGCCCTTCATATTCGGCCTCGGCTTTACTGGTCCTCGGTTTATCCGATCCCTTCTCCAAGCAATATCATCACTCCAAATGTATTTTCATCACTCTGTAAACAAAAATTGCCCGTTACCGTTCAGGTGAGATCTACGAAAACCCTAGATTTCCTTACATCAAAACAAATAATGATCAGTGATTTTTCGGTAGCCAAACATTTCATTTCCGTACCCAAATAAACTTTTTCCGTATCCAAACAAAATTTTGCCGTACCCAAACAAAGGAAGTTCCTGTTTTGCCAGGCAACCAGCTGGCTTTAAATAGACAGTTCAGCCGTATTGTATTTCTGATAGAAAAGTGACTAAACTATGAAATGTTAGATGAAGTTTGGTATTTATTTACATCGTGATGAAAGTATTGCTCACATCTCGTCACAAAAGTACCATTTCGGGACTCGATAGTGTTTTACATTCTCGGCTTGCACCTCACAAGTAAAACACTATCTTGCCCTGAAATGGGCTGCTTTTGTGACTAGTAGTGAAGTATACTATTCCCATGGTTTACATTGTGTAATCTCTCTAATTGTCGATCATGACGTACTTAACTGAGACATCCTCAAAACCTATTGAATAGGCTAATGATGAGTTGAATACTAACTTAAATAGATTTTACTTTACATTGAGCACCCTATCAGAGACTGACTATGTCAGAATTAGTAATTAAGTTAAGACAGCCAGATAAAAATCAAATCGGCCCTTGAAATTAAATTTTAGTGAATTGACTTAAACTAAGTTTTCAAGGTAAACCTACTTTCATGTGCACGATTCATCTCTGATTAGGCATAAAGCCCTTTTTGAAGCAAACATAAATACATAAAGATTTATTTTAGTTTTTTTTTTTTAATGATCATCGAAGCATTTAACTGTCCAAAACTTGCAGGAGGAAGCTGAGGCAGCCGCTAAAGAGAAATCAAACTCTGCTCAGTCAACAACACCGCAGAAAAAAGAAAATAAAAATTCAGATAAGCCTTTCCCTGCTCAAATAGTATTCCAGGCTGTATCAGCCATGTTTCCAGACAAGGGCAGTCCTGAAGAGTGTCGAGAAAAGTAAGTGACTTTTCGACTTCTGTACAGAATAACTTAAATTATCTTGTTTGAATGACAGATGCAATTTGGTTTTGGGTCAAAAAATGATTAATATACATTTTCTGGCTTATCAATATGTCTATTTCTGCTGCAGTATTTAGCATTTTATTATCTTAAAATCAACATGGGTTATGGGGTTTTGGAATGCATGTCTACTTGCACATAGCAAAAATCAGTTGTACAATAAAAACTGTATTTTAGTGTCGTTGAAGTTGCATTGATGCTTTTCTAATCATTGTTTTTTTAAATCAGGTATATATTGAAATCTTAATGCAAACTTGGGACAGATTCAGATATCTCCCCTCAACAGTAAAACTTGTTCCTATTGGTTTTACATTATATCTGAGTTTTTTGATTTCATATCTAAGTTTTGTGATTACTGGATAGTTTGCCAAATGTATATCAAAATCATTTCTGGATATTCCGGTTGGTGTGGTTGTCGCTCTTATCTGTGTCAGACATGCAAATAACGGTTTGCCGACAATGCTTTGCCATGCCGCTGGCCGAAAAGTTTGGTTTGAAATATAGTATATAAGGTAAAAGTTATGATAGGTTAGCTTATTTAAAATTAAGTTTACAGAATTTGTTTTAAACCTGACCGACTTCAGTACTTGTGAATTCTACTAGCTGTTTTGTAAAATGTAGCCTTGTTGTGACTGGCAGGTATCGAGAGCTGACAGCGCCCAACGCGCTGCCCGCCGAGTGTACTCCCAACATCGACGGGCCCAAGGCTGAGTCGGTGCCTCGCGCCCAGACCATGCACTCCTACCACACGCTCTTCTGCCGCCGCTGCTTCAAATACGACTGCTTCTTGCACAGTCAGTGTCGCTTTTTCACCATTTATGCGTTTTGTTACGTTTAGGTACAGCATACTAGAGTTTGGTAAAGTTGCCATTGAAGATGATTTGTTTAAAGGTGGTTTTGGTTCCCTTTGCTTCACTCTGATTTAGACATACATGTAGGATACAGCTCGAAAGATTTCTGCGCAAAGAAAAGTTTACGTCACATTTTATTGTGATTTGGTGAATCCTACCTGCTTGTTAAATTGAAGAAAACTTGAATTAAATATTACTGCTCTGTTCAGACAATTTTTAGAATCCAAATGACACATTAGTCTGAGTAAGAAAATAAAAAAATAATAAAAAATAAATGTAAATCCATCTATCCTTTGATGATTTTTGTGGAGAGATTTTTAATTCACTTGCATATTTTGTATTTTGAGTCAGCAGAGCAATAACCTAATTTGAATATGGAATGTATGACAGTTGCTAGGTTGTTTTATTTTTATTCCTTTTTTTACCCGTTGTCACGTTTAACCTAATTTAATTTGAATAGGGAATGTTTGACAGTTGCTTGGTTGTTTTATTCATTTATTTACCCGTTATCATGTTTGCAACATCACGCACCACATTAGCTACTAGGCCTTGAGATGCTTTTTCAAATCATGATTGTGTATCCGAAGGAGTATATCCCGAGATATGTGTTCCGCTCATACCAGCACAAAGTATATATTCAATGTGTTCCCGATGGAGTACACAATTGCATTTATTTAGAGTAAAAAAATATTCCCATGGCACACCAACCTAACAAAACAAAAATTTAACACTGTATATATATGATGTCATGTACATATTTTATCAAATCCAAACAAAATTTATGAAAAAATGTGTGTTTATTTTTTTTATAAGATAGCCCTACCAAGTGAGAAAATTAGGATTTTTCACCGCTGTTGTTAACATATTTACAATATAAATGTTGGCATTTACTGTGTTATTTAAGTCTTTGCATCAAGTGAACCATTAACTTGGCATTGTGTCCCTGCCTAGGGCTAAAAGTGCACCATCCAGGGCCAAACCTGTCCAAGCGGAAAGGCCCCGACTTGAAAAACTTCTCTGAACCTTGCGGCCCCGACTGTTATATGCTCCTGGTAAGTTTGGTTGATATTTATTCTTGCATGTTTTAAATTTAACTTGTTTTGTGTGTTAGGTTATTAGTTTTTAGAGATGTGTTGTTGTCAGAATTATCTATTCTCAAGCTCATACTGCTGGTACCAACAAAAACTTACTGTGATCAAAAATTATCAGTGGTACCAAACTATTTTTTGCGCATCATATGCAAACTATTATTCAGTGTGTTGTCTTCCTGTTCATTAACAATGATTTCATGCCCTCTAATAGTGCTATGAATTAACAATCTTGAAAGAACAAGAACTTAGCTCACTGTTCAGTTTAAATAAATTGTAAAGACGAAAGTAAAAGACAAAGAAAAAGATATGTAAGTTTTATAAGCTAATTACTGTATCATGTATCTACATTAGAGTAGCAGGCTCCAACTGAAATCTGATGTGTTTGCATACTTCTCTAGCTGAAGAAGCAAATTGAAGCTTTAGCAGAGCCATAAACCAAAGCTAGAGCAAAACCCAATTTATACAACGAAAGTTCACCAATTTTTTTTAATGTTTTGACATTTTGATTTTACATTACAGTCATTCTGTGTTACCCACTGACTCAAATTTCTCAGGTTTAGTCCTTGTAATGAAAATGTTGTCCCGACAGGAAGGGATGCAGGAGAAGTTGGCGGCTGCCGCCAAGACCGCGGCTGCCACGGAGCAGGCGAAGGAGGAGGAGGAGCAGAACGGAGCGAAGGGCGAGAGCTCCGGGACGAGGAAGGTGCGCAAGCAGACGTCCGTCGACTCCGGCAACGAGGCCAGCTCCGAGGACAGCAACGACAGCAAAGGTCGTTGTTTTGTGTTACTGGAGGTTTAAAGGACAGTTTTAATTTGTGAAATATTTTTTATGGTGTGAAGTGGATGACTTGTTTGTTGTTTTTGTTGTTTGATATACAACTGTTTTTTTAGTCTACAGAACAACCTAAAGAAGGCTGTGACTATGATATTGGTGTTTTATCTTCATTGCTTTGTGATTGCTGGTTCATGCAGTACCATTTCAATAGCTGAAGTTATTGAGCTTTGCATAAAATGGAATAACAGAAAGTGGAGTGTCTCCTTTTGAGTAGTATAGAGACCAAAACTGTTTTAATTATACCTGAACAGCCACAAGTATATACAGTATATGTCACGAGTCTTGTATATTTTTAAATCCAACAAGTGTTCACTTACTGGTCAAAATCCAATCAGAAAATATTTGGGTTTATTTTCACTCATTGCTTCAATAGAGCATTTTGTTGTTATTTCGTAATTAACACAGCAGCTCCGAAAGCCCATGTTAATTTTTTTGATAGTTTCAAATTTATTTTTCCACAATAATCAAAACTGTAGTGAATTATAATGGGATTGTGCACATCTGCAGGAAATTGCTTTTTTCATGATGTGCTTCGATTTTTCTTATGTCGCACACAGGCTGAGAAAAAAGGATCACAAAAAATCATACTTGCCTGTTAATTTATTGGTAGATAGATAACCACCTGAGTTTTGGAAGTACCACTGGAACTCACCCGTAATCAGCACGAGGATAAGACATCGTTTTCAAATATGAAGCCTCTTGTTGAAGCTCTTATATAATATATACTGTATTTACTAATTTACTACTTTTAAATCCTTGAATTTAAATCATTCTTTAAATTGATTTGATTGACTCATCACCCAGCAAATAAAAAAAGAATATAATTTAGGACAAAGTTTTGTAACAGTCAAAACTGCAAAAAGTCAATTCTAATCAAATCAGTTCAACATGAACAACTAAATCTCCTGCAGATCACAAACTGGTTGGCTCACGGCGAGTGTCCGATGTTACAGAGGGAGACAAGGAGGACGGTGATGGCGACGGGGAGGGGGAGGGGGAGGGAGACGGCAGCGGGGGGGAGGTGGTCTCCCACCAGGCGGGCTTCTCGCTGCTCCCCCTCATGGCCTCCAGCGACCAGAAGGAGTGGACGGGCAGTGACCAGAGTCTGTTCCGAGCGCTGCACAACGTGTTCCTCAACAACTACTGCGCCATCGCGCAGATCATGCTCACCAAGACTTGCCAGCAGGTGGGTGGATGTGGTGTTCTCAATTAATTGTTGATGCAGGTGAGTGGGTAACATCCTTCACTATAGATACCGGTTCAGCCATGCAGCCTTTTTGTTGAAAGGTTAGAGTCAAGATTGAGACAGGATTTAGTTTTGTTCAGTAATTTACAACTTATGTATGATGTTTCCAAGTACTATAAAGGAATCAAGCTTTTAGGAGGAGATAGTTGTGAGGAATGAACAAACTGCGGCAATCTTACTTCATAACCACTTTCATAAAGGGGCGTAGAATTTCATCATAAAGGAACGTAGAATTTCATCATAAAGGAATTGAAGAAAGTAAATAGTTCATAGGGGTGCAGTTTAAACCCCTATCGATTTCTATTGATAGCTTATTAAAATTACTGTATGTCAACTCAAAAGATTCAGATCAGTTAAAAAAAGAACAGCAGACATTTGCCAGAAATGTAAGTACTAATAGACTTTGTCATTTTTTTCTCGTCAGACATCAGAAAACAGATTTTTATTTGACCTAAATTTTTTAGCCTGGAGGTGATGTATGTAATTAGTCATTTACGATTTTTTTTAATAAAGTAAGCTCAGAACAGTTAATTTGAGAAAAAAGAACTAGAAAGTTAATAGGGACAGAAATCAGTGGAATTTATTAGTCTCTGAACATTGGAAAATAAATACTTACAACTTTATTGAAATGTTCTTGTGAGAACTGATTGTCTTTACACCTTTTGCATAGTTTCTTACTGACAACTTTTGTAAACGATTATTTTCACACCCAAATTCCCGCAGGTGTACCAGTTCGCGCAGAAAGAAGCGGCCGACCTAGAGATAATGGAGTCGATGAAGGACTTCACGCCGCCGAGGAAGAAGAAGAAGAAGCACCGGCTGTGGTCGATGCACTGTCGCAAGATCCAGCTGAAGAAGGACAGCAGCAGCAACCACGTGCACAACTTCACGCCGTGCGACCACCCGAGCCACCAGCCGTGCGACAACAACTGTCCCTGCGTCGCCACGCAGAACTTCTGCGAGAAGTTCTGCCAGTGCAGCTCCGACTGTGAGTGGTTAAATTAATGTTGTTTGTGTACACAAACTCTCAGACACTGGTGATTTCAACACCAGTCTGAGACCAGGCTTCACTTCAGGAAGGGGTAAATTTTTATCTTAGGCGTACACAGTACATGGCACATGGCGGAAGTGTATTCAGCCCTGTTTATTTGGCTGGTGCGGCCGTTGTTCACTGTTGCACTTTGTCGAACACACGTCTGGTTGGATGCGGACCACGGTTTCAGCTCGTTGCATTCTTCAGCCGTTAGCTAATTAATAGCTGAAGATGGTAATGTGCCTGAAATCATGGTCCCCTATTTAACTGATCAGTGAGTTTGACTGAGTATAACAAATTACAATGAAGAAGATTGTATAAACAATGCATAGAATTCATCGCAACTACCACTGGAGGCAGATTATGATTGGAAGATGACTTTTGAGGGAGGGGGTCCAAAAATGGCCTAAAAGAGATGACATAATTTATGGACGGCCCCTAATCGATCTGGATATTTTTTGGTGTTCAAGATGTAAAGTAAAAAACCAATGCAAACATTTCATTCTCAAAGGATAGCTTAAAGGGAATAATGTAACGATTATTTTACGAGACTTTCATCTGCCTAGGCCAGAACCGGTTCCCCGGGTGCCGGTGCAAGGCGCAGTGCAACACCAAGCAGTGTCCGTGCTACCTGGCGGTGCGCGAGTGCGACCCCGACCTCTGCCAGACGTGCGGCGCCGACCACTTCGACATACAGAAGATCACCTGCAAGAACGTCAGCGTGCAGCGCGGCCTGCGTAAGTTATTGCCACAGATCCGGTTTTTTTTGTTAAATCTTTAGCTTAGGCGTACATAGTACACGGCAGATGGTGGAAATATATTCTCACCGGGACAGGGCAAGACCAGGTGATCATGAGAGTTTACATCGTGTGATCAGTAGGGGTCTACGGGCCAGACTTTTTAAGTTCAGGTCGGGTTGGGTCGGGCCTTTAATTTTGGCTTTCGGGTCTCGGGCCAAAATCGGGTCGGGCCGAAAATATTTAAATAATTACTTTTGTATGAATTAACTAGAAGCTAAATCAAGAAATTAAATGCAAAATTAATAGACGAAAATTAATTACCACTATCTAGCGAGGCCTAATAATTTTTAGTAATAAAATTATATCATAATTCAATCTTAACCTACGACAAGAAATTAAGATAAAAAACTAATATGTGAACAAATTCAGCCAAAAAACTATGAGAGCCCTAACAATCAATGATTATTATTATTATTACAAAGCCACACTTTATCACAACGACCATATAACGCCAATAAACAATATAAAATATGAATATAAATTTGAAGTTGAAAAGTGCAAGTTCAGAGCTAAATATAGGTGCAGGTAAGTTTTCAATTTCCGAATTCTGAGAAGTGGTATTTCTAGGTAACTGTCAAAATCAATTCTTCTATGAGTTATTGAAATATTTTTGAGGTTATTTTTATGAAAAACTCGTGGACGGCTGCGAAAAACGAAAGCGTGTATCTGTTGGTCGGATGAACGGCAGATGTAGCTTTTCGAAACGCACAATCTGCCGCGAAATACGATCGCGCGTATTTGCCGATCGCCGATAATCGGCAAATGTAGCCTTGCAAAAGTTGCGGTCGGCCGCAAAAAACGATCGTGTGTATTTGCCGATCGTAAATAAACGAAATGCAGCTCAGCGTCACTCGCGATCGGCTGTAAAATTCGATCGCACACACGTAAATTCGATCGCCGGGTAAACGGCAGGAGTAACGTATACGGCGCGGCCCGACCCGATTTTGGCCCGAACTATTTTTTGGCCCGACCCGATGTCTCGGGCCTGCCTTTGACCCGACCCGACCCGAAAAACTCGGGGACCCGCAGACCCCTAGTGATCAGTATGTCTTGCTCTAACTTGACCGTCAAGGCTGAGAATCACGCTAGCCTGTCTCGGCGAGAGTGTGCTTATACCATGACGGAACAGGAACGTATGCCGAATGTTTTGTCCGCAGCAGCAGTATTCCACTGTTCCCAGACATTGTTGAACGTAACATTCCCTAAAATATGTTTCTTAATTCTCAAACCTAGTGATTTTCACAAGTTATTTTATACTACTTTTAACTATTTTTTCCCCATGAAGTCTAGGAAAAGCTTTAATAAAAAGACATCAATTGACAGAAAATAATTTTACTTTGGTCTCATGATTGTAGCAACAATACGACTATGTCCCAAATCGGCTGCACCAAACTAATGTTGGGAACATGTTTGTACCGGTATCAAATTTTCAGTGTACCACAGACTTCTACCTCCCCAAAAGTCCAATCCTACCTTTCTTATCCATTCTTCCTACCTTACAGATCCCTTGTTTCCGGCAACGTGTATGATGTTTTAAAATAATGAAAGCAATGCAGCACGTTTCCTGAGACCTCCTTTCTCCAACATGTCGTTTCAGGTGAATCTCATTTGTTCAAATATTTATTTCCTCTAAGCGTTTGGATCATTGTGATTGACAATACTACTTATTTATCTGTCACTTAAATGTAAATTTGATTTAATCAGATCTTTCTTACAGAGTTTCTGGTCTTTTTTGATACATCCTCTGTTATCCGAACATTTAAAAAATGTTCAACATAATCGCTTTTAAGTGACAGATAAATAAGTTGTAATGTCAATCACAATGATCACGCAAAGCTGGGCACCATGGGTGTTTCAGCCCTTGTACTTTCTCATTGTCTTATCTTCATTCTTCATTCTTTTAGTGCAACTGTAACTCTCAATTTTTGGCAAATTGTTTTTCTTCAAGTGCTCGCAAACTTGAGAGACTTCATTAAGCCCATATGCTAAACAAATCCATTAACATGAAATCTTCCTTGCAAGATTGAACCTTGCTTATAATATTTTGCTTGAGTTTTTGTCCAGACTCTCTTTCAAGCATAATGGAATGGTATTAGTCAAATAAATGGAATTTTTTTTAAAGGTTGTAGCCCAGTAAATTTTGTCTGTCTCACATGGGAAACCCTAGTCCATAATTATATTTTTTAAACAATATGTTTACTTAACAATTATTTGCTTTGATGAAATTGCTTGATAAGATATCTAAGAGTTAATATTTTTTTTGTTATTTGTTCATCATCCATGTTAGGTTTATTTGAATTTTTTTGTTTTAAAAACGAGTCTGAAAATTAGCTGTAGTTTCTACAATTTTAATCCTCGTCCTCTCGGGTTTTCTTTAATGAATGGAATTCAAATGTATTTTGATAGAATTTTTTTAATCATCTCATAGATAAACACCTTCTGATGGCGCCGTCGGATGTTGCTGGTTGGGGAATATTCTTGAAAGACTCGGCTCAGAAGAACGAGTTTATCAGCGAATATTGCGGCGAGATCATCACTCAAGATGAGGCAGACAGGAGGGGGAAAGTCTACGACAAGTATATGTGCAGTTTCCTCTTCAACCTCAACAATGGTAAGTTGTATAGTCTGATTGATCAAATTTAGTGTTTACAGTAATCTATTTTCAATACCCAGTCGCAGTTGGATGTGTTCGATAGAAGAAATGTTTTTGTAACTGCCTTGAGTTTTATGGAAATAAAATGTCAAAAGTGTTTGTTTAAATTTTGTGTTGTGTTTTCAGACTTTGTAGTTGATGCCACGAGGAAAGGAAACAAGATTCGATTAGCAAATCATTCCATCAACCCCAACTGTTACGCAAAGGTATCAATCCTTATATAAATTATTTTTTAGATATTCAATTTTGCGATGTGTTTGCAGACTTTGTAGTTGATGCCACGAGGAAAGGAAACAAGATTCGATTCGCAAATCATTCCATCAACCCCAACTGTTATGCAAAGGTATCAATCCTTATTTATATTATTTTTTAGATATTCATTACATGAAGTTACATTAAGGAGCAAGTTATCGCAAGTTTAAAGTAATACTGTAGTAAACCTTAACACTTTATTCATGAGTCTACACTGGTTCTAAGGAATGACAAGTAAGATACAAATTTAGGGCAAATAAAAATAATTGTAAAGCTAAAATAATTGTTTCTACGACAGTTACAGATAACAAAGCAACATCAGCAAAGCCTCTATGTCTGTCTCTCTATGTGTTGTTAAGAAAAACTCCAAACGTGCTGTTGATAAAACTCTAAAAAGCAGCGCTACACACAAAGCGTTAAGAGGGCAAAGCATTAAAAGCCTCAGTGAGTGCCCCAGCCACTAAAATTACCTAATCATAATAACTTTACACTTTCTCTGTTTTTTTTTCATTGATTTAAAGTAGTGTTCCTCATTACCAGGTGATGATGGTGAATGGAGACCATCGCATCGGCATATTTGCAAAAAGAGCCATCCAGCCCGGAGAGGAATTGTTCTTTGATTACAGGTAAATTATAAAAAAACCTTGGGACTTAATCTTAAAGAAACAGTGTTATTTGCCTCAAACTTTACCTCTATAGAAATGCCTTATATCAAGGCCACACTAGAATACAGGTCGGAGTCTCCCCCTCTCCTTTACGTCACATTATCAGCCGAACTACTAGCGCTTCAGGTCGGTTTTTATTGGAAATAACAACAAATGTCATATGAAAACTTTAAATGTTTAATGTAAACATAAACAAAGAGTTTCATTTTCGGATAAAACTGTTTCACTCAATCTTCTAAACTTATTTATCAGTTTTATTTAACCTTTTTTGTTTTTATTTAGTTTAGTTTTACTTTTTTATTTCTATATTTTGTAGAATTTAACCTTTTTGCTTTTTATTTTGTTTAATTTATGGTGTTGGTTTTGGTTTGTTTTTTATGTTTGTTTTTAGTTTTTATTTATTTCAAATATTTCGTTATTGTTTGTTTGTTGTGTTTATTGAAAAACTTTTATTTGTACAATGCCGGGATCGTGTTGTGTATCAGAGTATCACAGTAATTTTAGTGAGGGAGAAAATATAAAAGTTTTTACGTTTCCTCCTGACCCCGAGCTGCGACGAAAATGGCTTAGAGCAATTCACCGTCCAGACTACGAGCCAAGCAAGCACTCCGTTGTTTGTATAAAACACTTCGACGGCCGCTTCATCGTGCAAGAGGACTCGGTCATCCAACCAGACGGTTCAATTCTTTCTGTGAAGCGGAAACGTTTGAAACTGGCATCAGACGCAGTAACAACCTTTTTTGAAAATCTACCCGCTTACCTGACCACTCACCTGCCTCCTCCGATCAGAGAGCAAGAAATCAAGAATCGCGAGGATGATCGCAAATTGGCAGTTGCTGCAGATTGATACAATATCTAGTCTGCATGAAATCAAAACCAAAATTGACTCTTGTTATAACCAATGACCAATTGGTTATTGGTTGGTCAATTGGTTATAACCAATTGAATTTCCATCTGCACTGTGAGGAAAACCAGTTATGTTTGTTTTCTGTAAATCGATTTTCAAGAGGTTTGAAGATAAATCTTGCATTGGCAATAGAGAGAATTTATCCTTCAAAATCTTCAAAAATTAAATATGTATCAACGATAATCCCCAAATTGTGAAGTTGTTAAATGATGCCACACATTTAAATCAGTGGTCTACCTTTCAGCCTCTAAATGAATATTTGTTTGGCGACAATGAATCGTCTGACCTGGAGAACACCGTCGAGAATCATATTGAAAACGTAAATCGATCAATGGATTTTTTAATAAACTAAAATGTTGATGATTCGCATAAAAATAAGAAGCTAACTTTCTTGAGAGAACAATTCAACCTAGTTTTAAAAAAAAGGATTAACTACTGCATCGGTTCTCCATCATGGTTTACAACCGTAATGTTTTCATTTCCGACCGCCTATAAGTGTATTCGATCATACAATTTTCTGACAATGCCCCAGTGCAAATATTTAAGTAAACTACATTTACGGCTAGGAAGCAACAATTCTGGTCTCAAATGTGGGCAAAAAAAGTACCTGGAAAAAAGCAAATCTCATCAAAGAAAACGAGAAATTATGTAGCTTACTGTTGGATGAAATTTATGTAAAACCTGAGTTGAGATTTAATGGTGGTAAAATAGAGGGCCTGGTGCATGATAAAGGAGAGAAAAGTTAGCAACCACTCTTCAGATTTTCATGATAACGTCCTTAATGTCAAAAAACAAAGACGTTGTAGGATTATTTCCTGTCAAGGATTTAAACGCTGAAATGCTCCACAAAATTACCAAGAGTGTTATAGAAATGCTTACAAACCTTGGATACAGAATTCTGAGTTTAATTTCGGACAATAATAAAGTGAATCGTGATACGTTTGAAAGATTTTGTGGGGGGTTTAAAATCAAAATTTGAAAACCCTTTTTGCGAGGGATAAAACATTTATATTCATTTGATACAGTCCATATATTTAAATGCATTCAAAAGTCGACAGCAGACAGACTTTTATTCATCCAAATCTTAAAAGTCACACTATAAAAGAAACTGCTTGTGTCTCGGACCTGAAGGTTTTGTTTCCAACATCGATAGAACGACAAAACGTTTTACTTTGTTGTAAACTCTTTGATGAAAAAAATATCGCGGCCTTAAGGCAAAAAGTGGAGGGAACACCTGTCAAAACCTTGGGCTCTGCTGATTTTTTAGAGATAATATTGAAATGGTGGAAAATTGTAAATGTTAAAGAGGCGTTCAAATACGTCAAATTTAGGGATGATAATTATAAGCCAAACAAGACAGCAAGACGAGGGTTATGTGTTTTTGCGTCAGTTTTGTAAGTGGTTGAAACACCACTGCCAAAACCAGGCAGAGCCATGCCATGCCATGGAATGGCCTTCCTATTCAGGGAGAGAAGCCTAATTCCCAAAGGGGAAAACTCTCTCAGGAAACCCACACTGCTTTGCTGCACACAGTACAAACTTTACTTGAAATAATAGACTTTTTGTTAAACTATCTCAAATATTCTTATGTTTTGCTGGGTAAATTCCAGACTGATAGTTTAGAAAGTGGTTGGAGTCATGGAATGGCCTTGCTACTCAGGGAGAGAATCCAAACTCTCTCAGGAAACCCACACTGCTTTGCTGCACACAGCACAAACTTTACTTGAAATAATAGACTTTTTGTTAAACTATCTCAAATATTCTTATGTTTTGCTGGGTAAATTCCAGACTGATAGTTAAGAAAGTGGTTGGAGCATGGAATGGCCTTGCTATTCAGGGAGAGAATCCAAACTCTCTCAGGAAACCCACACTGCTTTGCTGCACACAGTACAAACTTTACTGGAAATAATAGACTTTTTGTTAAACTATCTCAAATATTCTTATGTTTTGCTGGGTAAATTCCAGACTGATAGTTTAGAAGCAAGATTTGGACAATACAGGCAGATGAGTGGAGCATGCTACCAAATTTCAGTAAAACAGGTCCTTCAGTCGGAAAACAATCTTGAACAGGGCTTTAAGTATAATCAAATTTACCTCTTCAAGAGATTATGAAATGAAAATTAGTGAAATACTGTGTTCTACAGATATTGTCAAAAATAAAACTCGTGATTCCGACGAAAAAGTGAAGAACATTCTTTGGAAATTGATTTGGTTGATGTAGACATTTCTGAAAACGATACGTTAGGATTGGTAATAAGCAGATATATTGCTAAAGTAGCTTTAAAGAATAATGCTTGTGAGACATGTCATTCTTTCTTAACTCTGACAGACATTGAATCAAACGTTGTACCTAAATGTGAAAACGTTTACTTTAATGTAATTAATAGGGGTGGTTTGAAATACCCTTCTAATGAGCTATTATCGATAATTATTGCAAGTTTTAAGGTTTTTAAGATTCTTATTTCAGGAAGGTGTTTGATGGTGAGTTTTTGACGACAGGAAATCAGAGGAAAGTTTTGCTTAAAACTATGAAGGAACTTGTCGATGAAGGTCCAATAGCGAACACCAGAGACTGTGATGAATGTGGAATTGGTTTTAGAACCCTTATCGATAAGTGTTTATTTTCATTTAGTAATGTTCTTCTTAACAACTATTCTAAAAGTAATACGGACAGTATGTCAAAGAAACGGAAGGAGGGAGGAAGTAAAGACGAGAAGAGAAAAACAAAAAAATTAAATTCTGGAAAGGGCTTTGAATAAAATTTAGATTAGCGAATGAAAAACTTTTCTTAAAATTACAATTAATTGTGCTTGTAATCGTAATTTTCAAAATAAAATATGGGAATTTGAAGATAATTATTGAAAATAATTTTTATTAGTTTATTTTTTAGAAATTTAATTCTTGAGTGATTTGCGATCCATCTAATTTCATTAAACAAATAAAACTACGGTCCCATAATTGTCAAGGTAGTTAAAAGTATTATACCAAAACAAAACCTCTAAATCAAAACAATAACAATCTTATCTCATCTAAAATAAATCGTGTGATCACAAAGTAAACAAAATGCTCCTGCATTATTTGGACATTTTAACATCCAAAATAATAATTTACTCGTCTAAATTTATTTTTAATGGGATAAGTTTGTTCATTGGTTTATGCAGATTGAAAAAAATATATGGTTTAAACACGATAACTCCAACAAATTCCTCGAGATACGATATTTTCAGGAGCACTACACTGAATCTCTAGAAGAGTCCATTGTAAAATCGGCCGCGATCTCGTCTGACAGTGTGACGTCACCAGATATAGACTCCGGCTTGTAGTGTATTGTGGCCATGCTTATATGCAGACAGTTTGTAAGGGTAATTGATGGTGTTAAAATTTCCTTACATTAGCAAGATCTGCTTTTAGCTTACAAACCGAGTTCTAATATATTTTATCGATAGAGTGGTAATTGGCCGTTTCCAGGCTGCGATCAAATTTACTTTTATGAAGGTTGCCTGCATATTTCACAAAGTTAGATCTACTGTAGATTTACCTAAAATCGATAACGACTTCGGTTTCATTCTATTCCTTCATAACTGATTATCTGAGTCACGGGACGTTAACAATCCCCCAAATGTTTCAGAGATAAATTAACTTTCTATTTTGTTAGCAAAAGTAATAGAGAGAAGGAAATAAGCGATGCCGGATAGACCATTCACTCAGTTCTTGCTTGTGGCCCCAGAAATACAGACAGAAATACAGTTAAAATTTATTTAATCTCATTTGTCGTTGTTACAAAGGGTAGTTTAAGATTGTAATAGTTCTTTTTCAGAATAGCATTATTAGTTGAATTCTTTGAGGAGATTAGCTTATTGTCAGAATTCTTTGAGGGTAAATTTATCGAAAGTTTTTGTTGTGCATTGTTCCAGATATTCAAAGGGTAATTTAGAATTTTAGTTATTCTTTTTCAGAATAGTATTATAAGTTGTAGCGATTTTTCTCTGAATTCTTTGAGGGTAAATTCATCGGAAGTTTTTTTTTTGCATTGTTCCAGATATGGACCAACAGAACAACTGAAGTTCGTGGGAATCGAAAGAGAAATGGAATTCCTTTAAGTCTCTGCACTCTACCGTGTTTGCAACACTGCCTTGTGTAATATCCATTTATAGAGTTACTTTACTTATACTTACTTTTATACTTTTCTTAAAATGATGACCTACCCAGGTAGGTGTTTTATGCCAAGTATGAATGAGATGAGTGTAGGATGAGTTTGTTAGGATAAATTAATCTAACTGAACTTGGACTTGGTCTTTTGTTGCTAGTAAGATGAATCTTTTATAGTCAGGTCCTAGCAAATTTTTCTTTAAGTGTAAAAGCTATTTTTTTGTAGTATTGTGGTATTATTTATGTCTGTGACAATGTCATCTTTTTGTTCTTCAGGGTGTCTAGTTTTGGTCTCCCACAAAATTCCAGTCTAAATCCAGACTTTTTTTTAAGAATTTTAATAGCTTCTTCAAGTTTTTCTTGCATTGCTGAAATTATGATTTTGAAGATTTTGGTTTAAAATGCAGAATCTCAAACTCTCATTATATTTAAAGATGGGTAACATTGTTTTCAATGTAAACAACTATCAATGATACTTGCCACTCCCATACCTGAAAAAAACTTTATTTTCTGTGCTTTGAGAGAAATAATTTATGTTCTTACCGCATTAAATATCCTGATCCTGATTAAATAACAAATCAAATTAGTATTGTCAAGTTGTTAGGCTGAACATGAGTTTTTTTGTTTACCGCGAACTGATTCATAAAATCTTCGCTTTGATTTTTATAATGATCTACGGAGAAGTGGTTATTGTTTGGGATGGTGTAAGAAACTCCATACAGATCTATGACTGGCTCTTTGTTGTAATGAAATTTACCAGTTAGTTGTATTTGCTAGTGCTTATCATATAACAACTTGCGTACATTTTTACTGTCAAAAAAAGTTAAAAAGCTTTTTACTTGGCTCTAAATACATTTGCTTTATAAATAAGGACAAAATAAAATGAATTTGATTAATGTATCAACCTGAAAATAAATATTCAGTTAGTTAAATATTGACTGGGTAGCCGAGTGGATAAAGCGCTAACCTGAGGGTCGCCTGTTCGAATCCTGACAGGATCAAAACTGGGTCCAGTTGCCATTTGTCATTGGGCTCTGAATTATGAATTATGAGTAACAGGGCACCGTTTAATAAAGCGGCCATTAGTTTAATCTGTCAATCAATGATAATGAATCTTAGAAGAATTTTTAATTTTTTTATAAGATTTGAGAAAATTGCAAATAATTCTATGTTATGGTTGTCACCTTTTTAAACTTTCTAAGTTGGTGTCATAAGTATGTAGTGATTGTAACTGATAACTTATTTTTAAGAGGTTGATTATATTATTCAGTGTCGAATTCCTTATTATATCAAGAGATTTTGATAAGTTATGTGTGAAAGGAGTGATATATGTCTAGGATATCGGATAACAAATAAAATCAGTTTATTATTCTGTAATCAACTCCAACATCTAGCATTTTAGCAACGATTTACAAAATAAACAATATGTATAATTTGTTTCAATTCAATTTTTTCTTAGAGTACAATGCCTCAAAATAGAAAATTCTTTATATGATTCATGAGCTCCATACGGTTGAGAGCCTGTTTTAGGATGTGAGAATGCTTTAATCATTTTGTTGCACGGAAATTTCCCAATAAAAAGAGACAAAGTACATGAGCAATGTTATCAATCTTCCCTCCTTCCTTGTGATACGCTGATACTGTTGTACAAGTTACACAGGACATTCCAGGATAAAACGGTCAGAGTAAAGATTTCTGCTTCAATGAACAATACACGTTTATTATTACAACACTCAGTAACAATAATACATTCCATAACAGCACTGAGAAACCTGATAATCTACGTTTATTTGAAGAAACACTTCATTATGAAAATATATGTTACAATGTTATATTACTCGTTTACATAGTTACACACAACTACTGTGGTCTACTCCCAAGTACCCATTCAACTCTTGAACTAAGCTTGGTTCCCTTTCTCAATTGCACTTTTGTTATTGTTTTGTTTTTAATATTGTAAACAAGTTACTTAAGTTTTTGAATAAAATGGTATTTGTTCATAAAGGATTTTTATAATAATTTAGTAGTATAAAGATATCATGGCGCAGTCAAATGATTATTAACAGTGTTAGATTTTACATTTTGAAATATAAAAAAAATAAAAAATAAAAAAATAAATAAAAATAAAAAAATGGAGTACAATAAACCAGCAACATTAGATGTCACTGGGGACATAGCCAACAATTTTACCAACTTTAAAGAGGAAGTGAAGATATATTTAGTAGCCACAGAAACTGAAAAGAAATCACGTGAAGTGCAAGTTGCAAGACTAAAAAATTTATTAGGCTCTGATGGTTTAAAGCTATACAATAGTTTGAAAGATGGCTCTGAAGATAGAGAAACCATCAATTCAATCCTTGATATCCTGGAAAAACATTGCATACCAAAACGAAACCTTAATATGGATATTTATAAGCTGTTTTCAAGGAGACAGCATCCTGAAGAATCGTTCGAACAATTTTATGCTGATCTGAGGAGACTGATAAGACCGTGTGAATTTGGAGAGCAAGAGGAGAAAATTATGAAAGCGCTCATCGCTCTGGGGATAAACTCAAGAGAAATGCAACAAAAGCTTCTCCGTGAAGACACAAGTCTTGAGAAGGTAATAAATTTTTGTAAGTCGTTCGAGCTTGCAGACAAAAACATGGAACTTTTACGCAGAGGAATTGAAAAAAAGAATACCATCGATGTGATTAAGCAGAAGTCTTCTATCGTTACAGATAAGTTAAATAAAACTAGTTTTAATGAAAACCCTAAGAGACCACAACAGTTTGACAGTAAAAATAAATGTTTTAGGTGTGGTAGGGAACACTCAGGAGCTTGCCCAGCTATGGGTAAAACTTGCAACTATTGTTCAAAGCCTAATCATTTTTCCAACATGTGTAGGCTAAAACGTTATCATCAGACTAGTAACGTTAGCTGTCTAGAAGATCAAAATAAAGCTGAAGAGGATTATGGTACCTTTCGAGTATCTGATAAGTCTGGTGACTGTGATGATAATCAAATCAATAGTCTTTATATTGTGAACTCTCTTGGTAAGAAACCTATCTGGTGCAAAGAGCTTTCTGTAAATGGGCATAAAATAAAACTAAAGCTTGATAGCGGGGCTGATGTTAACATATTACCTCTTCATATGCTTCAAAAATGTGGTATCTCGCATAAGTCACTGGAGAAATGTAATATACAATTAGAAGCTTATGGTGGATTTAAGATTAGACCTGTAGGTTCTGTGACAGTACAGATTGAAACTGATTCCAAAATATCCCTTGCACAGTTCTTAGTTGTAAATAATCATACAGCTATTCCAATTTTAGGATTGCAATCATGTGTTGACCTGAATTTGATTAAACGATTAGATACTGTAGATCGTAGTGGTAGTGCCAGTAATAAGATAGAAAAAGATAAACAAGTTATCTTTGAGAATCACAAGGACGTTTTCAATGGACTTGGTTGCTTTCCCGATATATGTAAAATTAAACTGAAAGAAAATGCAACTCCATCTGTAAGTCCTGCTAGGCGTATTCCATTTAAAATTAGAGAAAAATTTCGGGAAACATTAGAGTCATTACAAATGAAAGGTATAATTGCTCCAGTTGAGGAGCCTGTAGATTGGATTAACAATGTTGTAGTTGTAGAAAAACCAGACGGTTCGCTTAGAATTTGTATTGACCCTATAGAACTAAACAAATACATAGTTAGGGAACGATATGTAATTCCAACCATAGAAGAATTGTCCCAGAATCTATCTCACAAGAAAGTATTTACTGTATTAGACATTAAAGATGCTTTTTATCACATTGCCCTTGATGATGAGTCAAGTAAATTGTGCTCATTTAGTACAGTATTCGGTACATTTAGATTTTTGCGAGCTCCATTTGGTTTGTCATGTTTACCTGAACTATTTCAAAGGCTTGTGCACAAATACTTTGGGGACATAAAAGGTGTTTCCCTTTACTTTGATGACCTTTGTATTGCTAGCGACTCCAAGGAAGAAAATGATAACATTTTAAGAGAAGTATTAGAGAGAGCAAAACGTTTCAATGTGAAGTTTAACTTTGCAAAGTTTCAGTATTGTCTTCCTGAAATAAAATATGTAGGAGTCATTTTCTGTGAAAAAGGAATGCTCCCTGACCCAGAAAAAATTAAAACAATCAAAAATCTGGAAAGTCCTAAGAACAAACAAGACTTACAACGCATGTTAGGAATGGTTAACTACCTGAGACATTTCATACCAAACATGTCAGATCTAGTATCACCTTTACGAAAACTTTTGAGAAAAGATATTGCTTGGCAGTGGAACGATACACATGACCAAGTCTTCCAAAAACTAAAACAAATGTTGTGTAGTCCTCAAGTATTGGCTTCATTTGATCCACAATCTCCAATCGAAATTCAATGTGATGCATCTAGGGATTCAGTTGGGTTCTGCTTGCTTCAAAAAAGAAAGCCACTGTATTTCGGATCCAGGTCTATGACAACAACTGAAGAATCCTACGCTCAAGTCGAAAAGGAACTGTTAGCGATTTGTTTTGCTGTACAAAAACTACATAACTATATCTATGGTCATGAATCTGTAACAGTATTCACTGATCATTTACCATTAGTTTCTCTGATGTCTAAACCAATGGACAAAATACTAAACAATCGATTGAAGAGGCTCAAGCTTAAGCTCATTGACTACAACCTAAATGTAAAATATTTGCCTGGGAAATATATGTTTATTGCTGATTTTATGTCCCGTACTGGATTGAAAACTGAACCTAAAGAAGATAAAACGATGAAAGACTTCATTCATACACTAGGTTCCAATGATGTACATCTAAGTGAGCCAATACAAAAGAAATTTCAAGAGAAAACCAAGCTAGACGAAACTTTGAAAGAAGTTATTTCGTATTTACATAGTGGATGGCCTGACGTGGATCAAATGCAAGGTGAACTGAAAAACATGTACAGGATGAGAAATGATTTACAGCTCAGTGATGGCCTGGAATACTTTGGAACAAGATTAGTTGTACCTCAATCACTAAGAAAAATGACACTAAATCTATTGCATGAGACTCATCTTGGAACCTCCAAGATAACTTCATTAGTTGATCAATTTTACTACTGGCCTGGAGTTTACTCTGATGTCCGCAACATGATTGCATCCTGTGCTGTCTGTCAAAAATACAATAGATCAAACACTAAAGAACCTTTAATCAATCATGAAATACCAGATACACCATTTACGAAAATCGCGGCTGATATTGCAGAGATTAATGGAATGTACTATCTAGTCATTATTGATTACTTTTCACGATGGCTTGAAGTATATCAAATTAACAATAAAAATAGTTCGACTATAATAAGGAAGTTGAAGGAAACATTTAGCAGATTCGGAATACCACAGACAATGATTGCAGACAATATGCCATTCAATAGCTTTGAAATGGGACAGTTCGCAAGAGAATGGAACTTTAAAATTGTTACTTCAAGTCCTTATCACCCTAAATCAAACGGTTTGGCTGAGAAGGCCGTCGGGATTTTTAAAACCATGTTTAAAAAAGCAAATGAAAACAAACAAGATATTGAATTGTATTTACTAAACTATCGCAATGCTCCCGTGGCTGGTTTGGGATATTCTCCTTCTCAACTTCTCAACAGTCGTCATATCAGAACAAAGCTCCCAATTAATGAACAATTTTTAAAACCAAGACCTGTGTCAGAAGATGTAATCAATAAAATGAAAGAAAATCAATATTTACAAAAGTTTTACTATGATCGAAATGCATCGGGAAATGGTGGTGAAGAATTCTATGTTGGTCAAGATGTCCTTGTACAGAATGTTTTTAACAAACAATGGGAACCAGCTAAGATTATAGAAAAACTGCCTCAACCAAGATCCTATTTAATTAAACATAATAATGGCAGCATACAAAGAAGAAATTCGATACACCTTCGGAAACATTACAAGCCTGCATTAAGAGGTCAGTGTGACGCCAAAGGGGAAGAAAAGAGGGATCCTCCAGTGAGATCAAGAATTATAAGTCGTAGAAGTGGTAGAACAATAAAACCTCCAAACAAGATGAACTTGTAAAAAAAAAAAAAAAATTAAAGTCTCAAAAGGGGAGATGTCACATGATATAATAATCATGTGTTTAGTTGTTATTGTTTTGTTTTTAATATTGTAAACAAGTTACTTAAGTTTTTGAATAAAATGGTATTTGTTCATAAAGGATTTTTATAATAATTTAGTAGTATAAAGATATCACCAGGTCATTTAGGATAGTTTTAGCTTGGAGTACAGAATTGAATTCGTACCTAAGAGTGTCCATAGCAGAAACACAACTGTTGGTATTAAAACAATGCCAAAAGTATTTAAGAAATGTATTATAACCATGTATTATTTAGAGAAAATTTAGTTTGAGATAATACAAAGGATGATTATGAAGTATGTTGCAAGACTCGTGTGCATAATTAAACTAAGAAGTAACTGATTATTTATTTGAATGAGCTTTCTAGCTGTACAGGTCGAGAATTAAAGGTTTTATTTTTCAGTTTGTAATGACAGGCTTAAAATTTGTTTTTCTTGTGGAATAACTGAATTATTATTTATTACATAATGTGCATTAGCCATAATGTGCATGGTGTAAAGAAAAAAGAAAGGTGTGTGCACAGTCAGCTGGTATGACGTAGTTGTGCTCAAACATTAAGCGTACCTTGCGGTATGAAAGCTGAACTAAGACCGTACACATAAATATTTTTATTGAGTCGTATAAACTGGTTTGCATCGAAGTCGTCGTTAGCGCTAGTTACGTGAGCCCAACTACGTCACACCAGCTGACTGTGCACACACCTTTCTTTTTTCCTTACACCATGGTAATGTGTGCAGAGAAATAGGTGTTTAAAATATTACAATTGTTGTTTCTTCTAACAAAGTACGGAGTTAAATCTCGTGTGAAAGCCATTTGAATCAAATGTCCAACTGTGAATGTAAATTCCAAAACACCAGACTGTTAATGGAAACATAACAGGCTGTAAACAGAGTTAAATTATCATTTAAATTTTCAATCACAATAATCATGGGTGTTGTAAACAAGAATTGCATGCAAATATGAACAGAAATTATAGATTTAAAAACACTCAATGAATACACTGCATTTAGCAAGAAAGCCCTCGGTGTATGTACAGGTAACACATTAGAGTAAACCACATTAACCTTTAATTTTTACAAAAGCTAAACACTCTTAATGATTATAAAATCAACCGGCGTAAAACAGGTTAACTAGATAGTTATATAAAATGTGTAACAATTAGATTAACAGTGATATAGCTGAAGTGCTGCTATCTCAATGGATCCAAATATGTAAAATAATTACGTTGGAATAAGTTAAAAAAACTCACAAAATACAAAATGCTATACCTAACATTATAGTTATAACTCGGTGATGACAAAATCGTTATCTAATTAAATGTTACTGCAGTGTACTAAACACAAGAAGACGTAATCAAACATTAGCTGTGTTGTGGTGACAAATTAACCTTATCAAAATATAAATCCTACTACAGTAGAACAGTAGAATCTCACAAACTCAACTCCTGATGACACGACATCGTCATTTTTACTATAAACGTGTAATTTTTAGCATTAAGGACGATATAGTTTGTAACCTATTTCCATTTTTAAGTCATTGACAATGTTTTGAAATAAGTTCTGTCAGTGTACAATTTAAGGGTTTTCTTCATTCCCCCACAATGCATTCTAGAAAACTCGACGTTCCCCTAACCCAACAGTGTTGAAGTCTACATAGTGTCATGTTTGTGAGACTCAACAGTAATATGTGTGATCGTTGAAAAAAAATATTTGAGCACTTGCAAGAACACAGATCAAACATTAGTTAAACACTAAAATCCAATATGATCTGTTAGTATCAATACATACTAGATTAAAATTAATCTTTGATATGCAACAGGTTTTTGTTCAGTTAGTTTAGGTTTGGAATCATCCACTAGGAAACTACTAAGAGTTTTTCCCAATATTATATAATACGAGGAACAGTCAAAGAGTTCCCAGAATGAATTTTTGTAGACATATAGCGCGATGGCCAGCGGTAAATTTGTCTTGTAGTAGTTGGTACGACTCCTTGGGAGGGCATATCGGTAGTGGTGGCATAGCTGACTTGCCGTAGTGCAGGATTGGAAAGGGCTTTTCGTGTACCTGCAAATCGACGTTGTCGGATTTTTGAATAATGGCATTTCATGAACAGCGCACTGGATGATGCTGATAAAGAAAATATTGGGGGATTTCTTCATCGCCTCTTCTCCATAAGCTTGAATTAACAACTCAAGGAGTCTAACTGAGTGATTTTTAAAGTAAAACAAGAACAATGTTCGTGTGCTGTTCATGAAATGCCATATTTCAAAAATCCGACAATGTAGACTTGCAGGTACACGAAAAGCCCTTTCCAATACTGCACTTTGGCAAGTCAGCTATGCCACCACTACCGATATGCCCTCCCATGGAGTCGTACGAACTACTGCAAGACAAATTTACCGCTGGCGATCGCGCTGTATGTCTACAAAAATTCATTCCGGGAACTTTTTGACTGTACCTCGTATATATATAATAGTAAATAAAAAAATAAAAGACATTGGGATAGGAAAGAAAAATTCGTAGTATGATTGTGCGATGATTAATAATCATGAAATTAACTTGTTATGATTCTGACTTTTTACTATAATAGTCAAAGATAAAGGTTAGAGTTCACTAACTCTTAAACAGTGTATATCCTACAAAAAATTACTGACCACATATCTAATCACACAGGAATGGCCAGTTCTTTTACTGAAATTTAAAAGTAAAAAGATATTTTTTACACACTTTAAAACTGTAAATTGTTGATTGTGATTACACTTATATTACTTAAAAGCCTATCACATAGACAATGATGGCTTATTAAAATTTGCCCCCACTTTCTTTAGTTGAACAAAAAGCATATATTTAACATTAAAATACAACAAATAAAATTTAATCACTAACTCTACTGGCCTTTAAAACAATATATATCTAATAGAAATTAAAATATAAAAAAATAAAAATAAATCTAAAAATTTGTAATAGAATCTATAAATTTACCACTGTAGATTTTTTAATGGTTAGTATAAAATATCATAGTTTGGTAGGAAACAAAAACTAAAAGCAAACACACAATATTCTTAAAACCCTTCAACCCAGTTTTTCATACAAGGTACGTGGCGACACATCAGTCGCCACATCGGTTTGCCATACGGGGTACGCGTTCTGACGCCCTATATGCTACTGGCATCTATCGGCCAAATTTTGAACTCTTTCGTCCGTGATCGGTGTCAGTACGTTGTCCCAAAATATAAGCAAGGGAACCCATGATATTTTGTGTTTTATTTCTCCCTTGTACGGTCTCAAATATGGAAAATAGTGTCATGTGCAACCAATCAGCTGATCGCTGTCAGACAGCTGTTGATTACTCCCGGTGTCGTGCGTCGTAGTTGTGTTTAACAGTGGTTTCCAAGTATATTTTACCGTAAAAGTTTGTATTTTTGGTTAGTTTATAGTGACTAAAGTGAAGTTCGTTATTTCAAAGTATGTTTTGTGGATTGTATTGTGTTTATTTATCATAATGGCTGGATGCAGTAAGGACTTAGCAATCGAACAATGGTTGTTGGACGAGGTAAGCGATGACGACCAAGATGACTTAGATGATGTTGATTACGCTCAATTAGAAGGTGAAGTGAAAATAATGATAGTGGGATTGAGGAGGTGATTGTTAGGGTTGAAAGAGGCGGTGGTGATGCGGACTATAATTTTACTCAGTCACCAGAGCCTAGGCCTACTCCTGATGAACAGGCTATGGTTGACATTGAGGGTGAAGGAGATAGGCCTATAGTGTTGAGGTTCAAGGAGAAGGGGATATAGGTGATTAATATCAAATGTTGATAGATGATACTGAAACTAGACCAAGACCTAGACCTGTTCCCGCAGCCTGGGGTAGAGCCAGATTCTGGCTAGAGCCAGAAAACAAACAAAACCGCCTTTGGTATGGGAGGCAATGGGTGATTACATAGGGTCTAGGGAGACATTTACTGGTGTGCCAGGGCCTAAACTACAGTTTGAAAACAAACTTGATGTATTTGAACATTTTTTTATTGGTCAGTTAGTGCACCATCACCTAGCGTACCGAGGCCGGTGTATGGCAGACCATCCGTTGAGCCTAAGCCATCGAGGCTTATTGAAAGGCATTTCATTGAAAGAAAACCCCCAACAGAAAAGAAAGTCAGGGCTCAAAAGCGCTGTGCAGTGTGTTCAAAACGTGGCGTGAGGAAAGAATCGTTGTACTGATGTCCTGATTGCCAAGCTGGACTGTGCATCGGCCAATGTTTCAAAGATTACCACCCCAAACTGTCGTTTTAAAGAGGTAATTTATTATTTTATTATGATTATAAGCTGCATGTTCATTTATAATTAAAATTTATCAAAAATATAATAGTGGATTAATTTTATATAGTGTAAAAAATGTTTTATCTGCAATAGTACGAAAACTACTGTTTTTTAAGAAAAAACTACCGGTGGAGGGTGTGGCGTGGCGCAAAAAAAACCCGGGTTGAAGGGTTAAGAACAGAGAAGGTAGTTTATAATAACAAACATTCACATACTATAAATTGCCAGCTGGCCAAGATTAGATGATCCCCATTACAACAGATTCAAAATGTGATGATCGATCTATCATTAGGGCATAAGTGCTGAACATGTATAAAGCACACTATATAAGAAAATGCAATAATAGGTTTAGATTTTGTCATTTCCTTTTTTAACCAATATTTTATTTTAATGTAATTAATTCATATTTTCCTTCTATGGAAATTTTTTCCTGAATCTGGTTCGAAGGAATTTTCCTCGTCCCAGGTTGACTGACCCCGCTTGGTTAAAGTATTTGCCTGGAAAACTGCCTTAAATGGAAGGATTAATCTTCAAAAATCACAATATGTAGTAAAACTATTTTTTGGATTAATCAGTCTTTTTAGTTGAATCTACAGATAGATCAGTTTCTGGCTACAGGCAGATTTTTCCTCGAATCTAACTATAAATAAGCTTCTGTTTCCATAAAAGCTCTTCCATCAAGACCTGAAAAATCTCTGGCAGATTTTAGAGACTAGTTTAAAATAGGAACTCAGAAGCATGGTGCCCTAAAGATAAGAAAGTTGCAACGCTCACACTAAAGCGGCTGATTATTGCTGCTGACTTTGCATCTTGCTTTTCTGCAACGTGGTGAGGAAAGGAGTGATGATGTCGAGAGGCAACGGGAATATGATTGTTGAGTTCTTCTCAGCCGAAATGGTGTTGAGAGTCTGCAGGTAGCGCAACTGTAACAAACAACATTTTCATCAGTGACACGAAAAGTTGCTAATAGAACAGAAAATGTTTCAATTTTTACCTTGAATATGTCTGCTTGAAAAAATATGTCATAGTTCAACGGTTACATGGACTACCAGTTACAAACTTTGAAGACATATTGAATCAAAGTTTTATCTTATTGTAATTCGATCGATAAATAAGTTTATTTGGCTATGAATTACATTTCCTTAAGACCGAAGAAGTGAACCGGATTCATTACACTTAATATTAAATTAACAAGCGTCAAAGATCTTCCAACAAGTTCTATAAGACAATACTGAAACAAAACAAGTAAAAATTGTTGAGGGAAACCTATAATAAATGTACACCTAGGGTCAAATTTACATACTTAAGGGCAAATTATTTACTTTTGAAATTTTATTTGAAAACACCTTTATAATTCAATAGAGGTGTGCGGATATCCGAAAATTCGGATCGGATTCGGATCGGATCGGATATCCGAATCCGATCCGAGGGTTTTATAACTATCCGGTAAGACTGACTAGATATCCGACTCTATCGGATAGACTGCATATTTTGGAGTAAATAGAAGGATCAATTTAAGAAGGATCAATTTTAAAGTTTGGAAAGTCTTCCAAACAAAACCAGTCACTGCCAACGAAAGTACAGTGGTGAGAGAAAACATCGCAGAGCAAAAATGACAATTTGAAATGCAACGATTCGCGAATGCGGCTTGAACAACGCCTCAACACGATGCGATTATGTAGTGGTATGCATCAAGCGTTGTATTTCGGTTGCTGATAAGGCGTCTCGTAATAACATCGAGATCGTTGTATACGATCAGAGTATTGCGCAATACCCGACGCGATTACGAACATCCTAAGATAAATTCTTGTCTCGTAGCATTAAATCAGTTAACAAATAATTGTAAATCCTTTATTAGTTCTGTCAATGTCGTGATCTCGATCAGTATCCGTTACCGACAAAACATCGATTGGTACGAGAGAGAATCGCAATAAAGACAAATCAGAGTTCGTCAATGACCGACAGTGTCCCCACAGTCGTCTTCAATTGCCAAAACGAAATATCCCGTAAATACCCCATAAATAAATAGTCGTGTTGATGTTTCATACGACTATTTCAGGCCGTAAATATCTTAAGTAGCCTGTTGATACGATAAAATAAAAAGCCTACAATAATTTTGGGCTGCCAAAGATTTGGCGAACCTGTTCATTTCATTGTTTGTCGTTCCGTGTCTTACGATCTCACTTCGTGTTTGAATATCGCGTCGTCGTCTGCTTAAAAGCTGAATTAACTCAAGAATGTCTTTCATTCAATTGTATTAATTAATTTATCAACTAAGCAATTACCTACCTAGAAATACAAAGTTAAATGATCAAAATTAAGTTTTTATTTTGTTGAAATATTAATCTTTGACGAAATAAGCCGAGCCGTATTTCCAATACGTGATTAAAATGGACATTCTTAGATAACAGTAAAGTGCTGAATTGACAACCTACGTCTGTGATAATAATTAGTGAGTTTGTTTGTTGTTTATTTTCTATAACAAATAGACTTTTATTTGTTCTAATTAAATGACAGAGCTTTAATACTGAAACCTACAACATTTGAAACTCATCTTGAAATTTAGGTTAAGTTTAATGCTCAGACTTATTATTTTATAGTATTATTTTGTGGTGAATCAAAATCTTGGTTGTCAGGCATTAATGCAAGAATAAAAATGTAGAGCTTTCTTCAAATGTGAAGAGATTGGTGAATCAAGTTTTATATTTAATTTTTTTGTCTTATCACTTAGGCCTAGTCACTGATCAAATAATTTATTGATTTATGAAAAGGAAAAGAACAAAAAATACAGAGGCATAAAAATGAATTTAGATTGCATTGAAAAATTAATTTTTAAGTAACCTAATTCTGAAATCTATTTAGGCCTAATAACCTTGTTGAACTAAATACTAACTATGCTTAAGGGGAATCAATAAATTTCCAAATTATTAACAGACAATTAGTTGTACCTTTGCATACTTAATTGACATTTGGCCTGCATTGAAAACAATATATCTGAACAATCAACAACTCAGGGCTATCAAGGCATACCTTACCTTACACATTAGGATAATAGGCCTATGGTAGTTCCTTGCAATTACCTTAGGCTTATGAGAAAACTTAAATCTGCTCATTACGCCGTGCCGTAAATATCCGAATCCGATACTATCCGATCCGAGCCGGTTGTTATCCGATCCGAAACCGATCCGAACATAAGCTATCCGATCCGAATCCGATCCGATCCAAAAATTCACTATCCGCACACCTCTATAATTCAATAATAACTACGTTCTACTATTTTAAAGTATGCAGATGAGCTTGAGTAATAATGATCATTGTCCGTTTAAGTCTATGTAACTTGTTTCAATATCTAAAGTTACCTCATGCACTCATATATTTTTGTAATTAGGCTATAAATATTTTTCTTACTCCTAATTTACTACAATATTTTAAATATGTTTTATACACTAAAAAATTCAAATGTTTAATTTTGAAGCTAAAATAAAATGCTGTAACATTAACAGAAATTGTTTCTACAAAATTTTAGATGGATAAAAATATTAAAAATGTGGTTATCTGAAAAAATTAGCAAAAAAAGTAAATAGTCAACACAGTCAAAATTATCTTTTAACCTTAGAGAATTGGAACTCCTGATTTCTGGTTATGCTATTAAGTTTAATGCAACAAAACACTATATTTACACTGGTCGGTCAGTTTTTTACTGGAACTTGTTTTCAACACCCCCCCCCCAAAGCTACATTCAATTTTGCTTTCTATCTCTCGATTTGTTACTTTAATGCTTCACAGATTTATGAACAAATCTTTGACACTCTGTGCCAATCTCAAGATTGATCCCTGGCTGGGCAATGATAACCCCTCGCTGCAATTTGTAGCAGACTTGGTGAAACCATACATTAATTGGTGTTGCCGACTGTAATGAGCAATAATCAGTCGAAAGAAAAACACAGTAAAAACTGATAAAGTAAAATTCTTTAAGAACTAATTATGCAAGTGCTATATTATCTAACTAACATCCTCTACTTTTCACACGCCGATACTGCTAACAGGCCAAAGCTACAAAGCACCTAGTTTATCAGTGCCTGGTGATAAATCTCCATGCTTAAGGCACTAAAATGGGGGACAACCTGGAAGACATGTAAAAAGGCACTTGATTCGCGAAGTTTAGCCTGGGCTACATCTGGCAGAAGCCCCAAACCACGATTTCAACGTCTGGAATTGCCTGTGGACATTAGGAAATTCGACTTGACCGTCTTCCTTTTTATGAAGGTTTATTAGGTTTCTTTAGCCTCATTTGTAAGGTGAAGAAGACAAGTATAGAAGCCAGTGAAGACTAATGAATCCTAGGAGATACATTCAGAACACTGACTAACTTAATTGTAACTGAGCAAGCCAGGCCTGACTGAAGAAAAAATCTCTAAAATACTACAATATAAAATTAACTATGATCAATCTTGGACAGGGATCCAATAAAAGTTATGTTTATCACTTGTCCTGAGAATTGGTAAACCAAACAGCAGCCAATGAAAAAAATAAGCAAAATTAATTTTAAAACAAATTAGTCCATTATACACTCAATTTAAGAGGATCCAAAAACCAAGTTCAAGTCTAAATAACAAACTGAACAATCCACACCGTAATTTTTTATATCTTGATTCAAAATTGCTCCATGGTATTCTATTTTTAGAAATTTAAAATCTAATATGGAGGTCAAATTATATTCATTTATATGGAGGTCAAAAATGTACATTGAAGAGAGCTAAAACAGAGCGTGAGTTGACAAAAAGGCGTCAGAAAATTATTGTTACCAAAATTTAAACAGCTGGTCATTTTCTCATGTGACTACATCGGAAAAAGCCAGCTGTTTGAAATTTTGAACGTCGCAATTATGTGACGCCTGGTACAACCAGCGACAAGTCGAGTGGGTTCTACAAACCTGCAATGCGGCCGGACTCTCGCTGATGACGTCGGAGGCCTCCTTGAGGGCACGCGAGGCCCTCATTTCGCCCTCGGCCGCGATCACCTTCGCCCTCGCCTCGCGAGCCGCCTCCGCCTCGGCCGCCATCGCCCGCTGCAGCTGCACCGGGAGCCGCACGTCCTTGCTGCAACACGATATAAAGAATAATGAAAATTCTATTCAATTTTTCTTTTTCAATTAAAATGATTTTGTTCTGAATAAGTAAAAAACGTTGGCCTTGCTAGGACATGTAGGACTTATCGGCAAGGTCCAAAAAGCAGAGCTTGATTTGTAGAAATTGAAGTACCGGAACTATAACAAAGCAGGAGGTACAAGACCCCTCTCGGTTATTCCCTTCGTCAAAAGATTATTTAGTCTATGTGAATAGTTAGTTAGGTTTCAAAAGATAATTTTTGTTGAACTTTTTAAATTAACTAAATAAAAACCAATTAAAAATTATTTGATTTGTCGATAGGGCAATTGCCAGGAATTGATTAGGAAATGTGTAACTTTTCTAAGGTAAGCCTACTTTCCTATACATTTCCAAATTAATTAAAAAATAAGATTTTTATGATTAGTCTTGGGCGAGTACTTGGTTCTTTGGGAATGTTTGCTACATTCGGCTCAGCACGAGGCTATACAAATAGACACGAGTTTCTATTTTAAAATCAAAAAGAGAAATCAAACTTCTTCTAAGCAATTCAACTGAAATATACAAGAAAGGATTGATTGATCACTATCAGGAGAGGCTGGAAGAGCTTAACAATGTTTGCCTTGCAGAATTTGCTTTAGAGCCAATACTTGGGACCTATTTACTGTACACTAGGCACGATCATCATACAAGGCAAATTCCTTCCTCCGATTATGTGCCGTGGTCTTTATTGCTTAATCAACATTAAATGTAATAGTATAACAGCAATTTGCTCAAATTTGGGGTACCACAGGGGTCGGTCTTGGGCCCATTGTTGTTTTTGATAGCTATTAATGATCTTGCCTCTAATGTTAACTCTAAGACAATTTTGTTTGCCAATGATGTCACTTTCCTCACTAAAGATATAGCTATTAGGGATATTCCCAATATGACCAATGTTATCCTAGATCAAGCAAATGAATGGTATAGAGCCAACATGTTATTTTTGAACACTGATAAGACCCAATGTGTAAAACTACTGGGCATACACCTAGATTCTAAGCTTTCATGGCAGTTGCATGTTGAGTATGTCTGTAAAGCACTGAATAGAGTGACATATCTTATAAGAAAGCTTAAGACTAGCACTACTTATGATTGTTTGAGAATGGTGTACTTTGCACTGTTTCAGAGTAGGATTAGTTACGGGCTGTTGCTTTGGGGTAATGCCAGCACCATAAGTAATGTTTTAGTTGCCCAAAAAAAGGTACTTAGGATCATGACCAATGCTGAAGATAGAGCCCATTGCAAACCTATTTTTGTAAAGGAGAAGATACAGACTGTCATTAATTTGTATATATTTGCATGCTTGCTTTATGTTAAAAAGAATTTTGATACGTTTGTTTTGCACAGGCACATCCACACATACACAACAAGAGGGAAGCACAACATTAATAGACCCTACACTAGACTAACCAAAACACTCTCTTCTTTTGAAGCCACGGGTATTAACTTGTTTAACAAACTACCTTTGAGTGCACAGCATGTTAATTTAGATAGTTTTAAGAGAGTGATGTATGTTTGGTTAGTGGATAGGCCATTTTACAACCTGACTGAGTATTTTGAATCTGATTTTAGCAAGATAAGGTTTGTTTAGTGCAACATGCATGGTTTTCAGTTTGCATTTATATTTATTGTATTGCATGTATTATTAGCTTGCATTTATATTTATAATCTTGCATGTATTTATTCTTTAGATTTTATCTTGCTGAATAATATCTGTACTTTGCACTTCTGTAAATATGACGAGATCAATTGCATGTAAATGTTTAAAGATCAATAAACTCTTATTACCCTTTACTTTCACTCTCTACACAGGGATAACAAAGCAGAGAGCTAAAACAGAAAACCACAAAGAAGACCCCGAAACCAAACACGACACAGAACAGAAAACAGAACAGCAGCCAATACAAAAAGCTAATGGCAGCTGCGCCCATAGACAGCTGACTACATCTGCCAAAGGCAGATGTACCACAGCTAAATTACTCCGGCCGATCGTACGCGATCGTCTTTAATGGCAGATAGAGATACCGGAACGCCATTTTGTTGGGATCCGTCACAAATCAAGCACTACCAAAAAGTATTCAGTTATTCTAAAGTACAAGGTTTACATGCAATTTAATGTAATGGAATTTCATGTGAAACTAATAAATCAACCAAATTACAAGTTTGCTGAAGGTGGGGCTATAGGCCTGAGTTACAGATCATCCATATAACAGTAATAATAAATTGACTGTGTTAGTAATTTGGTCAAGGTTAGGCTCTAGGCCTGAGTTTTTGGATAGGAGAATCAGCAGGCTTAATGGTCATTAAAATGACGGTACAGCACACAAAACAAATCATGAGCTTTTAAAACTCCTTTTGGTTAAGAGCTTATCTACTCTATCTTAAGGAGCAAGTAGCTTTGAAAATTCATGTTTTGTTTTGGGTTTTGTGTGCTGTTCAGCAATCTTAACTCCAGGTAAGCTTGCTTACTTTCCTAATCAACCGTGATACCTTACAACTCATATTATTAGCTTAACCCTATCTATATACCTTTCCTATCAAAAGTGACATAGCTTGTATAAAAATTTCTGTACCTGTAACTTCTGTAGCTTGTGTAAAAACTGGCTGATTATGACAAGCTATCTTGTAATCATGTTGGATATGTATCAATATAGTCCTATGAAAATTAATCATATTCATTGTGATAACACCTCAATGCTGCTTGTTGTACCTTTTAAATTTGTTTAGCGAAGCCAACATTTTTATTGGCAAAGAGTATCTTTGCTACCAACAATAAGGCAAATAAATCAGACGTTTCAGCCTAGTATAACATAGAGAGTTTTCAACATCCTATTCAGTTGCAACCACAAAAGAGTAAAGTTGATAATTGTGCATTGTCTCTTTGTGTAGGAGATAATTATCCCCATCTCCATTTCCTTGCCACAGCTTTACTATAGTCACACTCACATCTCCACACGCTCCACCTTGACGCCCCAGGGGTCAGTGGCCTCGTCCAGGCTGGACTGCATAGTGTGCGAGATGTTCTCTCGCTCGGACAGGATCTCGGACAGGTTGCGGGTGCCGAGGACGTTCCTCAGAGTCGTCGCAGCGAGTAAGCGGGTCGAGTGGCTGGAAAAAGTATATGATGATATGTCAGATTTTTGTTCAAGTAGGCCTACGATATTTCTTGACATGGTTGTAACTTTTTTTGCAAACCTCGATATCTGATTTTGATTCTGGACATTAAAATAAGACACCAAATCGTTTTCGACCAAAATTGGACAGACAATAAATTTTCTAACAAAATTTCTTATAGCTGGTCCACTATATCACTAAACATTTACAACAAAACATGCTACTATCAACTAGTTTAGATGCTGGCAAAAAGCTCCAACATTATCCAAAGCCGTTTGGTTGTAAATCACATTTATACCACCGGCTCACAGGTTACATGCTTAGGAACATTTTTACCGTACTTTAGAGGAACACTGTCATGCTACATAATTTAATCTGGGTTACACCTCCAAAAGTTTTAAATTAGTTTGATTGCAATAAATGCAAAAATTAAAGTTTTAAAGTAACTTATTCAAAAATAAAACTTATTAAAAACGATCCGCAAAAAAGTTTTCTGTCTTAAAAAATACTGACTCAAATAAAAGGGGCTTTATTTCACAAAGAATAAAATCATTGAACATTTTTATCACAGAACACTTGACTTGATAGTTTTTCACTGAGGTCATTGTTTTAGAATCATAAAAAATATGTACTAAACAAACTAAAATACACGTTTACTCACGGATTATCAAATCAAATCAAGTTTAAAAAACTTAATACGAAATTAAATACGAAAAACACCAACTCAAACACTGGTAAAACAAAAATAATGTAATAAATTTTAAAAAATAAATTAACAAATCAACTATAACAGATACAATAGTCTTGCAAGCTTGGTATCCAATTGCCAAAAAGACAGGGGCTTTTAACATCTGCAATTAATTGGGAAAATAATTATTCTACAGAGGAAACCTGACCCAACCCAACTTTGTAGAGTGTTAAAAGCGGAGTTGTATTTAATTAGGTTAGCAAGTTATGTTCAAATTTCAATTATGTTCAAATTTTGACGACCATCATGAAAATAAAATATGATAACATATACATAACGTAATGAAGGAGTGGTTAAAAAATCTGATCAAACATACAGAGATTAAGGAATAACATTATTAAAAAATTATTACTGGCAATAAGACAACAAAAATTTCACTTGATCACCCAAATTAAAAATTTCTATAAGGTTATAGATGGCATTATTTATGTATGTTCAAACACATACATATGTTATTTATGTATGTTATTTATGTATGCATTTATTTATGTCTCAAAACTGTGCTTGCAAGACTACACTGCAAACTAAAAAAAAAACAAAATACCTGTAGTCACTGATGTTATTAATTGCATTTAAAGGATCCGCAATTCTGTAGTAAACGACAGCATCGACAGCAACAGTGACGGAATCCTTCGTCAGCACCTGACAACACGGAAATATAGAGCATGCGACATCGAGTGCGACAGACAACACATAGATATAAAAACACAGGGTGCGTCACAACACAACATCAACTTCAGACAAGGTCTTTCTGTTCTTCCCCCACAACTGGCATGATAGGTCTTTGTTTCTTAATTCTTAAACATTTTTAATTTACAAACAAATATTTTTTAAAGCTGATGATAATAAAGTCAAATTCATAGCCAAGGTCATGAGATTAAAGTTTTCAATTGGTAAATAATAACTTTGAAAATTTAGATGTTTGGTCCAAATATGAAATTTCTACTAGTTCTTTAAAGAGTCACATATTTATTGGGCTCAAGACAAAATTAATTACATTATTCTGGGAACTGAAGGAGTAGAGGTACTTAATCAGGCTTTTCTCTCAATAGGCAAGCCAAAATCTGTTGAATCTATTGTAAGCAGTATTCACAGCTTTGTTCAGGCTTTCATAGTCGTTAACCAATAAGATAGAGATGCAAATTTTTGTAGCCACTGCTTATTGAGTAACTCATATGAGAAAAGAGAAGCTAGTGGACCCGATTCTTGGTTTGTTTCGGGAGCTCTGTGAGTAAAGAAACCTGGTAATATCAACACTATATTCTGATCCGGCATATAACAAACTAAGAAAATTATTTATCACAAGTTTTTAAAACTATTGTTCTGAGAACTAAAAAGTGACAGGAAGTGTCTTTGAAATTTATCTTGAAGTTATCTTGAGTTGTCTTTGAAGTGTCAGCGTGATTTAGAAACTAGTTTTCATAATAGGCATAACATCTCTTCCTATGAAGGCTTAATAGAAAATTTTGTGAAGTTCTTCTGTTAGAACGTGAAGTGATTTGAGTTATCTACCTTCAATATATGAAACGAGGTAAAATAAGTTTAACAAGTGAATCACGATAATAGTTTATCAACTAAATTGAAACATACAATGAACTCCCATTTCCGTGACATGGAATGTGTAATTTGTGGACAGTTTGCCTTTCAATGCTATTCATAATTGAGAGCTCAACCCTTGCATATTTAACTAGCTCCTTTTGTTTGGGTTCCACTGGTTTTTTAGCTCTCATTGCTTACTTTTTAGTGCCTGTGTAAAAAAATTCTGCTTTGAAATATGACTGACGAAATACATTTGTGTGTGAGCAAAAATTTAATTAGAAATATTATATTTTTGGAAATGTTTATAAAAGTTGTGTTAATTTTTACTAATAAACGATTAACTAAACTATTTCTAAAACTCCTTAATCTACAATTACCACCTAAAGAAAATACATACTATGAACCACTCTACAACCCCATCTAATTTTAACGTGTAAACTCATTGACTAAAAAATCCCATCATTTAAAATTCTAACTGTCTTTCACAATCAAACCTTTTCTGTCAAACTACATTCAAAAACAAGTGCTGAAAATGTTGCAAACTAATAAAAAATAAAGCAAAACAACGAGGAAGCTGAAAATGAGACGAATTAAAATACAGTGGGTTGAGGTCCAAGACGAGAATACCTGTAGTTCTCTACATTATTGGTTGCCATGGTAGGGCTGTTGACTCTATAGAACACTACTGCGTCCACATGTACAGTCACTGAGTCTCGGGAGAGGACCTAGAACCGATCACACCTTACTGTGTGCCGGGGAGTGGGGACTAGAGGGGAGGGATTTTGATTCAGGGAGAGTACACAATGCCTCTCTTTAACTATCGCCCTGCTATTGATTAGAATTGAAGATAATTTCCTTGAATAATTTTTAATATGATTTTATTTGGTGTCTAGTATATTGCCAAGGACTATTGGGAAAATTATAATTCTGACACTATCAACCCCATACTTGAATAAATGGTGTTGATAAGCAAATTTGAGGGGAAATATTAGTTTTTTCATAACATTTTCCCCTAAGGACATAAATGTAAAGAAGAAAAGGGCTGAGTTTATAAGATTACACGTGGTAGTAGACATTTTTAGAAACAGCTGATCATAAACAAAGCTGCTGAGCAGCACACTTCAACTAGTTAGCATAACTCGTGTTGTAATTAATTTATGTTGACGAAATGCTTTATAGTTCCGATTAAAATAACGCGGTCCATGCTGTCCATAAGCCCAAAGTTGAAATTAACTTTGATGGACTGATATATGTCCCACATAACTTTGGATCAGCCCATTTATGCCACCCTTACATAATTTTTAATGAAAAGTGTTTACGAGGTGGATAAAAACATAACAGCCTACATATGATTTTAAAGAGAGTCGAAAGAACTTCAAAACTCATTAAATATTGTTATTAATTTTTTTGAACTACCTTACCTGAAAGGTGGTGATGGGCCTATTTATGTAAAACAAACCTAGTAACAATTTTTTATTTAGATTGTTTACCTATAACTTGAGAAACCCAAATTGGTTTCAAAACAACAAAATGATGAGAACACTGCATGACAAACAATCTTTCTCATACCTCCTGCGGGGGAACATCGAACGAGACGGTCCTCAGGTCCACTTTGCAGTAATTGTCGATGCAGGGGAGGATGAAGAAGATACCGGGGCCTCGAGCGCCGCCCTGTCTCAGGCGACCCAGGCGGAAAATGACGGCCCTCTCGTACTCTTGGACCACCTGAATACAAGATAATGGAGTTAGTAGTAAACACAGACACAACTATTCAGAGGTAGTCAACAAAAAATGTAGGCTACTATTCTTAAATTAGGCTAAACTGCATTTTACATTGCTGTTACACTGAATTAAGGAATATTCACAAAGCTATTTTCATGAAAGTTACTTGAAGGGTTTTAATTTGAAAATGATAATGAGCAGGAAATTATTTAGGGTCACTTCCAAACTTCATGCTAACCAACCTATAACAAGGACCAAGGAAAAGAACAGTTCAATGCATATATATTTTTGGGATGAAGATTCAAACCTGTGGTTTAAACTCTTATTTTAGGTTGGACCTTAAATCTATTAAATTTGAGAATTTGAATCTTGATCTCCTAAGGAAATAATTTTTTCGAGTTTTAGGGAGAGAATAATGTAGTATTTACTGGCAGGGTGCTTAAAAAGTTATGGCACAAATCAGTGAGAATTGTTTCCTGTTGTGTTCTTTGCCCTTAAAACCGCTCAAGCTTTGCTACTTTCTCTGGAAAATCAACTTTGATCTAGTTCGAGCCGCCTAGAAGAAATTGCTTCTTTGACAGATAAAGCAAAATGATGCCCTACAGAACAATAAATCATGACAATCATTCTCTTGTTACTTTTTTTTAACATGCAGTCAAAATATCAATTTGGTCAAAGGGAATGCAATATAGGTTACTCAAACTAACACACTTTTATATTATTTTCACCATGCAAAATTGCAAACATTAGCAATGTATACTTATGAACTGACAAGCATTCTCTTATTTTTTTTTAAGAAACATGTAGTCAAAATAGCAATTTGGTCTAAGGGAATGCAATATACGTTACATACTCTAATTAACAAACACTTTTGTATTATATTCGCCAGACAAAATTGCGAACATGAGTAAAGTTTATTTATGAACAATTGTAAAAGTTAAGCGATGAAGTGTATTTCTGAGACTTTTGTTTGACTGACCCGGAACGATATGAAGACAGAGACGGGGAAGGTGACGATCAGCAGCAGGACGCTGAAGATGATGGCCAAGCGCTCGATCAGACTCGGCTCCAGGTCCGGCTCCGCTGCAATAACAGAACTCAGGTTGTACCATAATCATATTTCAAACATCCAATAAGGTACACATGATGTCCATTAAAAACGTTTCAAGATTTCAGGAGGTGACTCCTTACATCTAAATTAAGAAAAAAGCTTAGTCTATATGAAGGTATGTCCTAAATGTATATTGACCCAGATATCAACCGCTCATATTTTTCACAAAATATTTAGTGAAAGAAATGGGTTTGTGCCATTTTTTTTTCTCTCGACAAACTCTTCAAAATGAGGGATCACTCGATAGGGGTTCACAAGTGAAAATTAGGGACTGCCCCCAAAATACCCCATTTTGAGGTGGATGCAATTTGTGACTTCAACAAAAAAGTCAACTAAAATTTAAAGTAAAATTCTGCTTAACTCATAGAATTATTTGTTTAGTAATTGAAGTTTCTTTTTGTAATTCAAAATAATTTTACGTTATTGACTGGACATGCAAAATGAAGAGGATTAAACGCACAATGAAGAGGATTAATTAAATGAATTATGACTTAGTTTTATTTAATAAAATACATTAAATATATATATATATCACTTTGGAGCAGCCAATTAGAAGTGTCCTTGAAACTACATTAATTAAGGTAACAACCAATATGCATATTATAATCGGGACTCAAAGGGAACTTTTTATAACTATTAAAAATTGAAGTTAGCATAAATTGTTGTAAATATGTAGGAATGTAATTTGAAATATTTATTCATAAAATAATTATAGCTGAAAACTCTGTTTAGAACTCATAGATTGTTTAGTTTTTATTTCTAATTAAAGGGACCATAGCAGGTTGAGTTAAATACTTCCACTGAACTATGATTCAAACACAAAACTTAACTGGTTCAATTTAGCATTACCAAACTCCATCAGTTGTCAGACTAGAATAACCTACTTTATACACTTATATACCTAGATAAGGGTTATCTTATCACTTTCAGCCCATTTCAAGCCATTTCTATGCAGATAATGTTTTACCATTTTGACCAGTTATTTAAGGGGCTGCTGGCCCACTGTTCTGAGGTAAGAACATTTAACAAAAATAAGAGACGCTTGAATTTCAGCGTCTTCAAAATGTAAAGTATTAATTTGTGGGATGGTCCGTGTTTTGTTATTCAACTTTACGCTGTTTGAAATTAACCTGAAATTACACTATTTGAAAGGATAAGGATACATGACCTCAGTACCCTAGAAGGGAGATGAATTATAATGTACGCATTGTGTCGTTAAACTATAAGGCTGTTGATTCTCTCCAATTTTCATGTACTATTTTCAAAGTTCTTTAATAATTATTTCATTTTTTTATTTTCTTCATTTTTGCTGCCCCCTAAAATCTGCTCCCGGGGCAGGTACCCCATGCTCCCTTTAGCACCGGCCCTACCGTGAGAGCAAAAGAATTGGCAATAGAACATGAAGACACTCTAATAACTTATTGAACAGTAACTTAAGACTAAATTATACTTCTTTAAATACATAGGCTAACATTAGCAAGCCAATCCTTAGCTGGGCCTTTAGCTAAGCCCAGAGACAAGGCCTCAATGACTAGTGTTAGTGTGGACTCATATACTCAATGACAAGCTGAAATTGATACTACAGTCACCGATGTTTGCTTGTTGGACTGATTCACTGTTTCTGTTATTCCTTTTCTGGTTTGAACGGATTCACCTTAAATCCAGGCTAGAGTAGACTGGCAAAAGTGGATAAAAACATTTTTGCTTTTAACCTTTTGTATTACGAAATAAAAATGTAATGAATTATAAAAACTGAGCTATTAGGTAAAATTACTAAAAGCATAAGTACATGAATTTTTGTTTTGAAACTACAGTAAGTTTTGAAAGTTAGTTATAAAACAACCTTAAATGTGCTGTGCCAACCCTCAAAATTCTATGATTTTTCGAACGAGGCCCCAGGTTCCAATTTGTTGGGTGGGGGGTCCCACTAGACCCCAATCTAGCCCCCCCCCTTGCCCCTATCCCGGATCCGCCACTGGATGTGGAGTTTTAATGGATAAAATACTAAGTTAAAACCTAAATAAACTACCCAACCCCAAACTTATTGAACATCAATACTGTTTTATTAAATGAATGAGGAAATTTCCTCAACTGCAACCTTCAATGAATCTGCAACAACGTAGGACCCAGGCTACACAATGTAATATCTTTCATCTAATCCAAATCATATCTGTTGAATTGTTCATGGAATATCGATCTCGAGGAGTGAGGGAAGAAAGGGAATTCGATAGAAAGGGTAAACCGTATTGTGAATGCAAACGTAACAGTGTTAAGGTTTACAGTGTCGGAGGTGGTTTAATAATTCAGCCTCCGCCGCCCCTCAACAACGAATACACAGTGCAGCACCACAACGGTGAAAAGTGACATGGGCTGTCACCACCGCACTCGCTCACTTGACATTGGAAAGCAATTGTTATCCATGGCTCTGAAAGTTATTGCACTATTTCTGTGTATTAGCCTAACGGTAAATTTAGGTGACTTACTACAATTGATAAACTCCTTCTTATCCATATACCTTTTAAATGGATATTGGTTATACCAGGTTACACTCTGTGTAAGTAACATCTTTTTAAACGGATGATTTTCATCAATACATTGATTTAACCGGATGTGATTAACAGAAAATGGATGGTTATACTATATCAAAACCAGAATCCCACGGAAGATTTTTACGACACCCCCACAAGCAAGAGACGTCGGAACAAAAAAGAGATGGGAGCAAAAAATAAACAAATTTGTGGAATCGGAACAGGCGCTGTCTAATCCTTGGAAGGAAGAAGAAGAAGAAAGATACTATATCAACGCATCTGCTCTGCTCAGCTCTGCTCTTGGGAAAGATTTTAGACCAGTTATCACATGTCTAAGCCTAATTCAGTATGCATTAGAGTTAATGAATAAATTAACAATTTTTAGGGGACATTGGTTATTGCGGAAACCCTATTTTCCGGATGGGGGGTTCGAGGATTCGAGGAATAAGCACGAGACTACTGCAAATAGTTTAATTTCTCTTCCTCTATGCACATACAAATTCACATGCGATATGTCATCTTGTTTTCAATGCAAGCAAAAAAAAAAGATTTTCTGAGGAAAAGCAGTTTTTGAGTTGATATCCGAATGTTAACCTAAAAAAATACTAGGCTACAAAATTGTAAAATTTACTATCAGCAGATTAAACTAATGGCCTAAGCTACTTAAAATAAAATGTTCCTCATAAAAACTCTCTTAAATAGGCTATTTTTGTTTGTGTGTGGAAATAAAATAAGTAGGCCTTGGTAACTGCAATAATTAATTAGAGTTGTCTGTTATAAGAACAAGTCATAAGGAGCAGAACTTCCATGAGATCATGCCAATTAATTCCATTCAGGATCATCAACACAACACAATCCAACATAAAGCGAAACCATGTCAATATGCCTCTGTGCTTGCATTGTTTTGTTCCTCTGTTTTCTATTGTGCAAATTGACTTTTATATCTCAGTAAACAGGCATGAATCTTATAGCCCAGGCAATGAATGCTCAAAAAGAGGTATAGAGGGAATTGCATGGATCACAATTTTTGATTTTTTAACTTTGTTTGGACTAGTTAGGAGTAAAACCTCTCAAAAGTCCCTGCCCTTAGCCCTTGAGCTGGCTGGGCTGGAAGGGCCTAAAGGTACAATTTTTTGGTTTTTCCTAAATATCTTGAAAACTATTAACTTTTATAGTATTCCCTATTAAACTTGAAAATTAAAGAAAATTAAATTTCCTGTTAGAAAAATATATAATATGTCTCCTTTGGTCCAACCGTTTACAAGGTAAGCACTAATTTTATTAATATTTTTAAAAATATCCCTTCTATAAGAAATACATGTAAATTTGTGGGTAACTTAGATGCCCAATTGGGCGACGCTTTTTTCACCTAAAGGAAAATGAACAGCATTCAGGAAATATTGACAAAATTTCCAGTAATTTGACACCTCAATCATAAAAATTGGTCTAAAATTAAGGCGTTGGCGAGCTCACAAAATACGTTATTTTTCAAGGAATTATTACAATTTTTTATAATTGGGCATCTAAGTTTCCCACAAATTTACATGTATTTCTTGTGGAAGGGATATTTTTTTAAATATTAATAAAATTAGTGCTTACCTTGTAAACGGTTGGACCAAAGGAGACATATTATATATTTTTCTTACAGGAAATTTAATTTTCTTTAATTTTCAAATTTAATAGGGAAACTTAAAGTTGATAGTTTTCAAGATATTTAGGAAAAACCAAAAAATTGTACCTTTAGGCCCTTCCAGCCCAGCCGGCTCAAGGGCTAAGGGCGGGGACTTTTGATATGTTTTAAGTTACTCCTAACTAGTCCAAACAAAGTTAAAAAGTCAAAAATTGTGATCCATGCAATTCCCTCTGTAACCTTTCGTTGCCTGGATTATTAGGGGTCATACTAGAAACTTTATTCCTACCTTGAATCCTCTTATTACAAGACTCATATACCAGTATAAGTATTATATTTTAGTTATAGAAAGTATTAAGTGTATGTTAACTATACGTATAAGTAATCAAGTAATCCGTGAATATGTTTACGCCAGTAAATTAATTTATATTGCAATTGCAGAGTAAATGTCACTGGACAGGGAAGTATAACAACTTGTAAATTAGGTCCTAATTGAAACTTATATTTATTTGTCACAAGTAATTGATTGAAAGTGGGAATTGAATTAAAGTGGGAAGTGATTTAATTCATTTCTATTTCATTTCAATTTTTTACTATTTAAGCAAATTAACAGCCTTTTTGAGAGAAATCCCCAAAAATACTTACTTTTAATATCATACTTGGTAATACCAGGGGGCGGTTCCAAAAGCTTGTCGCTTGATGAAGGGGCGGTATCCAACATATTCATGTAGGAGGGTTAAACAAAATACCGAAAAAAACTGAGCCGTAAATAACTATAAGCTTTTCACTAGGTACAGCAAAGCCTGAGCACAGTACGTTAACTTGATAGTATACCGACTAGTTGTGTGTTGTTTGTGAATGTTTTGAGAGGTTATATTTTTGGAACAGACTACACTACTACGCTACGCGCGCACTGCACCACAAATGGAGCAAAATGCGTCAGCTGATGGTTGATAACCAGCTGTCAGCCATATGTCAGGTGTGCCGACTCTGCTCTGACTCACTTTTTTCTGGATCAGCGAGAAAGGAGGAAAACTAGACCGAGTGATAACTAACTAGGAAGCTTACTTGAATCCGAAACAAGATTCAATTACGTGACGGTTGTCACCTTTTTGCAAAATTGTTGTTTTATTAGAGATTGAAGACTAGTATGGCGATTTGTGAAACTCTTTAACTTATAAAAGGTCTTATTCTATGAAATCAAGAATTTGGCTAAATATACTGGTAAAGGTCACTCACTATATCGTCAAAAATTCGTTTAAAAAAATCCCAATTTAAATTCGGTTTACAATTTCATGATAATCCCCTTGTACTTGATGAGTCGCGGGGTTATGTGATTTATCTTAGGTCTTACATTAAGTTACAAAACAAGGGAAAAGAACATTATAGGGCTTGAGGTTAATGTGGAATGTGGATGTTAATGCCAGAACATATGTTTATTTTGAAAAGCTATAGTTTGTACTTTAATCAAAGTACTGTCAATAATGTTATTAGTAAGAGCTGTTTGCAATAGTTTCCTTTTTTAACAATTGCGTTAAAATTTGCAAAAAATATAGTTAAGAGTGTATTGGATTGGTAATTGTTCTGTAGTTTGAAACAGGTCAACAATAATAAATACAGGTTAACAATAATAAATCAAAATAATTAACGGCACCAGTCCATTTTTGATTGAAATCTTGATATCCAGTTTTAATTAAAAATGGACTGTTTTAAAATTAACTATGGATGATGCAGTAGAGGTAAATGTAGCTTAGATCGCACATTTTTCCCACACAATGTGACAAACTCCGGCGGAAGATGAATCTTAGCCTTCGATAACTCTTTATCTCACTTCGTTTGCTCATCAATTAAGTGGTCCCCAGAAATCGACGACGTTATTAAATTGTTATCAGTGGAGATGACGGGATCTTCTAATTCCTGACTCAACAATTTAAGTCATTCATTTCCGTGATGCGCAACTGACATACACCAGGAAAAAGCATAACTGGGTTTCAAACGTTCCACCATCAATTTTCAATACTGTACGGTACTGAAATATAATAATTGTTGTATTGTAAAATAGGTAACAATGATTTACTTCTTTAGTTAGTTAGTTGGTAGTGATACAATAATATTATTATAATAACTTCTTATTGTAATTTGGCGTGTATATACTAAAAACTGAACTTGTGCGCTTTACATTTACAAAAGCGTATACGCCCAAAGGAGGCGTAGGCGAGGCGAAATAATCCATGTAAGGATTATTTTTTTAAGAATAATCGTAAAAATGTTTTGAACTCCATTCCCCAATCCATTCCATTACAGAATACGTTTTTTGAACGCAGATGAAGTATAAATGAGCAATCAGAACATAGAACCAACAAAAAGAGAATTGGCTCAGACATTAAATGTGTTAAAATATCCATTTTGAAGCTTATTTTATTAAGTTTTGAAAGAGGTCGGAAACCAATGTTTTTCTTCGTTGTTGCTTGCGATGCCAAAGTAAGATTTAAATTATTATCTAGATGTAAAAAATGCAACAAATTAGGTGAAATCTTATGTTTTTAAAAATGTATGATCCGAATACATTAAAGATGGTTGCATATAAAGAAAATCTTAACATAAAATTGTGAAAGGAATACGGCTGAATTTCTCGCCTACTGCAGCCTTTACTCAGGCATTTCACCAATCCTTTGACAGGGATGACTGAGTTTTTTAATAACTCCTGTGGGTGGCGACAAATCCAGTTACAACCGGGACGGGATTTTGATTCCTTAATACTGGTTTTTACGTGATTTTGATCATATAAAGGTGCACTTTATTAATGAAACCACCAATAAACAAAGACCTTATCAAACCAATCCGAAGCCCTTTTAACATTTTGACAATACATTAAACTTTACTGCGGTATCGCACGCAACATGAAATATAAAGGATATTGACTGTTCCTATAAAAAAATGGTAAAATAGACCTTTAAATTTCATACTTTTTTACGTAACACGTGTATATATCCTTAGCTCTAAGCCTATACGAAAAAAGGCTATTTAAATGTTTCCAGGACTTTGGGGACTTTGGTCGGTATAGACCCAAAACGCATTTGAAAAAAATGTTTAGTTAACCACATGTTTGTTTAAAAAAATCAATCAATAAATCACGTTTTAAGCGTAAAAACTATCTAATTACTAGTTATAATTATATACACTATAGGCTTACATAATGTAGATGATCAGCAATCAACATTGGAAAAACTATAGGCCTACGTAATTTCTTTGTAGGCTACTTAGTTTTTTCAGCGATGAAAAAAATCAGGCATTATAAATTTATTTAAACATTCAATCATACCCCACATCCACCTCTCTATCTTATGCCGTCACAATAATATAAGAAAAAATTCAAATAAAAGACAATTTTAACCAACCTAGCAACGTGAGGGGGGACAATAGAGGGGTGGAGCAGAGGAATGATCAAGAGGGCACTTGAAGCGGGCGGCTTATCTCCACAGCTGGCCTTTTAAACACATTTCCTTGTAAGAGCTATCTCATTGATGAGAAAATGTGTAAGTCATAGAAATGTTACACTTTTAATCAAGCGGCAAAAATTAACGCGCTGACACAACCTAATTTTTTGGCTCCAAATATTATATTGGCAAATCCAGGCAAACCATTTTGAAAATTTTTTAATTGCACAGAGCCACAGCACAAAATAAAAATGCAAGAGACCTTTTTAGTTGCTTTTTGTTTTTTAGTTGCATTTTAGTTGATGAACTCGAAAGAATCGTATACTTAGCAGATTTAAAATGCTAGTTAGTATACGTACTTCACCACGATACTACGTAGGCTAATCGCATACAGTTCAAAATAAAGAAACAATTCAATGATGTTTAAAATGCATCTAGAAAGGCAACAAAACATTACTATAGGACAAACTTTACAAATTTGAAATCTGATCGTAAATTTAGTTGAAAATGAAACAGCCAGGAATATAACAAATATAGAGCCAAACCTGTGAAAATCGGTAAAACATTTCAAAACTTAAGTTACACGATTAAAATAAAAACTGAACACTCTGTTGCCAACTGATGCCTTACCGGAACCAGGTATCTGCTGTTGGAAGGTACCGTCCCGGGCGACCAGCCTGACGAAGCTCGGGCGCCGCCCCTCGCCCGACACCTCCCGGGTGGGCGGCGTCGTCACCCCGGGCACCAGCTCCTCCACCGCCAGCGTCTCCATCGCGCCCGACCCCACGGGGCTGACGCGGCGCCCCCGGCCCGCCACCGCACACGCTCACTGCGCCCGACGGGCAATGCCGGTAATGTCAGTCAAACGCTCGCTGCGTCTGTCGGTATGTGGGAGCTCGGAACGCCAAGCGCACTGGCTGGCCGGCTGTAGTCGCACGCTCACTGCGCCCAACGGGCGATGCCGGCAGGGTCAATCAAACGCTCACTGCGTCCCTCGGTGTGTGGGTGCTTGGAACGCCACGCGCACTGGCTGGCCGGCTGTAGTCACACGCTCACTGCGACCAACGGGCGATGCCGGCAATGTCAGTCAAACGCACACTGCGTCTGCCGGTATGTGAAAGCTCGGAACGCCACGCGCACTGGCTGTCCGTAAACGATCACACGCTCACTGCGACCGACGGGCAATATTATCGCTGTTTGTCAGACGCTCACTGCGACCACTGGTACTTGGGGAGTTCGAAATGCCAAGCTCACTCACTGAACGGATAACGTCTAAAGTATTGCCTCGCTGAGGTTGAGTTTGCATCAGTAGTAAATTCGACTAATCAGGTTTTGAATAATTTTCACTACAGACCTATTACCCGACTAATGGTGATAATCATCGGTAACAATACCGGTAAATAAGCAACAAAATAATTTCAGTTTAATTACTCTCATTACGTTTCTAGTTATTTGCAGCCAGCTTAGTACCTACTGAAAAAGTAGTATAGTATCAGTCGACCAAAATTTACCAATACTTGAGTATGCTCAAATAATATAGTATTATGACTATTTATTTTGAAAATAGAGTGTGCTCTATAAGATTTATTCTATTCACATTTACTGTTGCCGTTGTACAAATTAAGAGCTATATAATATGTGCATATAAAACTATCCTTACTTTTACACATTTAGTTTTGCCATTACGTATACAATAACTCACCATCATCAAACAAATTTATGATACACAGATTACTTGTGAAAACTTCAAGTGTATAGCCAAATCCCAATCTTACACAATGGTAGTCCAAACTTTTAAGTAAAAACAAAGTAAGCATGAATCATGAAAACGTAATTAATTAAAATTTACTTAAGTATAATTAAACAATATAAAATAGTATAGACAAAGCATAAACGATATGTGGATACTGTTTTCTTCTAATTAGTTTATGGTTCGTAGTTCGTGGGAAGAAAATTAACCAAGTCGACTGAGCACATCATGCTAGGCAATACATTCACTCTGTGATTCATCAACCTTTTCGCGCACTGACTGCTAAATTATTTACCCCAATTTTTTGTCACTCACTTTGAGTGGTTCACTGATAAATGACACTGTTTTAGACCGCGGTTAACAAGTTTCAACTGACCATCTATCTCAACTGCTCTACAAATGCCGCAACAATCCTAACTCCTAACTACCCTGGCGATTACGGCGGACGCTGAGTCACTTTTGATACCGACCGGCACTTCCGGTACTTCAATGTTATCCGTAACTTCAATGGTGTTTGAGTCCTAAATTGCTACTATTTCGCTAATAAACCTAGTGTTAAACGGCTGATAAAGGGAATGTTATATATTTTCGGTTAATAACTTAAATGTCACTAAAGACCAAAAGGCAATTAGCGAGGTAGTTATTCCAAAGATTTCGGAAAAAATACATTAACCCAACAATGTCTGGCATTCGCAACGAATACAACTTATATGCATAATATGCGGACTTTACTTTCAAATTTAAAAAAATTAAGAGCTAGAAACTTTTAAAAATATGTAGGCCTACGAATACGCATGCAATTGCCTATCAAGGAATTAAACACTGAATTGTTTTTCAAATGAACAACAATTAAAAATTTTTTAGCTCTAAAATATATATTGGGACATTCCTGTGCCATTAGGAATATGAGTTGATCGATTTACAATAATTATGTTCAACTTCTGACATAAAAATGCAAGTAAATATTCCCATTTTCCCACGGGGATTTCATCGCAATAAAGTTGATTACAAGTAAAACATTAAACGACAAATTTTAATCAATTCATTTATAACTTCCGCAGTTAAGTAAATAGTTACTCCAATTCTTTTATCTGGGTTATTATGATACAGTTTACAAGTAAATAGTTACTCCAATTCTTTTATCTGGGTTATTATGATACGGTTTATAAAACATGCACGCATGTTTTGTGTATAGCCTTACGAAAAACTATCACATGAAGAATCAGTTAAAAGGCTGCTACATTATTTGAATGATAAAAATATAGTCATCAAACTGTCCGTGTCCGTGACAGGTGAGAAAATTATAAAACATATTTATACGCACGACTGCGCGGTGAACCATGGCCTAGATAGATTACGAAAACAATACAAATTCCTTTCAAGTTATTTGTGGCTTGTAAATCGTCTCAACCGGCCAAAGATGAAACAAACATGTTGCGGAAAAACAATAAGGAAACAAAGCTAAAAGATAAGGTTGAATTTGGAGTTAAACAAAATATTAACGACGCTGTAAAAATGAGATTGCATTGCATAGGAAAGACTAACAAATCGAATTCTATCTGTTTAAAACTAATTTCACACTAATCAATACCACAACACATCGTTTCTTAAGTCAATATTCCCGTTAAACTAAACCACCATTAATTGTATTACTGAAGTATAACTGTCGCTGCACTACGTTTGGTTGGAACGAGGAAAGTAAAATAATCATATTCGCGTGAAATTCTCGTGTGGCTCTACACGAATAATTTATCACTTCGTGAATTAGCTAAAAGCTGTTACATTCAGAACATGAATAATGTAATGGAAATAAGCAAATTGCTCCCAAAATAGTGTCAAGTTATAAAAAAGAAAATTAGTTTGGACCTAATCGATTTTTTACTAGGATACCTCAGCAATTATTTGTTTCAAAAAGGGTTTTAAACTTGAATATAAAATCTCGCCGAACACTTTGGAACCGAGTAATGATAAATCAAAATCAAGGATGCTGCGGACAATCTTTAATCATCAAAGTGAATACATATTGAAGTTTAAAACACGGATATAAACTATATTGTACAGAGCGTATTGTACAGTTATATTTAAACTATTTAAATCAATGTATATATTCTGTAGTAAATGCGGTCAAACTTTGTGAAGTTAATTTTTATTTAAAGTTCGACTCTAATTTTGAATATCAATTCGATTCACCCTTTTCACTAATCACTGGCGCTTTGGTTCTGGGCATTATTAAAGATATAAAAAATTCAACTTGTTTAAAAATTAAAAAAATTTAAGCGGTACAACAAATTACAAGGAGGTGGAAAGCATTACAAATCATTTACTCTCCTTATTGTCACAACACTTTTAATAGAATTTTAGATTTTTACTAATCGAATGTTTTACAAAAGCTGGTCCCCACCAAGTAAAACAATAGGGGAAGTCCAATAAGGAAATGTAGACTACATAACAAAAAATTACACTTTACATTTGAAGTTTAACACTTTTACAGTTTACCAAAAATTATATCAAAAAGCATTTCTACTTTTAAAATTTCCCCTCCGAATAAAAATTTCCCACCAACTTACGTTTGTATCCCTGCCCCATCCTCTGCATGGGAGGCCTACGACTCGGCAATTCCATTCAGAGGCTGTTCGTTACACTTTATTCGAACTTGCACTGTACTTGCACTCCCGCCGGAGGAGGTTCACGTGTCACGTGCGGCGACGACGTACGCCGCCAGACTGAACATGAGCAGTGGGCAAGGCGAGTCGTCAAGTACAAGTAGACGCGACAAGTGGGCTGATTTATGACCTTCGCCCTGCGACCGTACACCTAGCCGTGTCTCGAGGGACTTCAGTCCATCCCATTTTAGGGATTTCAATCAATCTCGTTTTAGGAATTTTAGACTTTCAAAAAAAAACTACATTGTTATAAAAATCAATAGAAATCAATTAATCCCATTTTAGGAATTTTATACTTACAAAAAGAAAACTAGATGATTGTTGAAAAATCATAAGAAATTGAGGGGTTCAAATTCATTTCCAAAATTTGTCCTTAGTTTGATTCACGTCAGATTTATTTTTTTATTTTACATATTTAGTATTCATTGAAGGTTAAACTGACACTGAAATTATGACTGAAAAATATACATTCTAGTATGTATTTCATTTGAGTAAATAAAATTAATATATGAAAAAGGTACATTATGGCTATATAGACATGGCAAATAGCCAAAATATTCTTTATTTATTCCTAAACAGAAAATTTTAATAATATTACATGATCAATACAAATCGCCATCGCATTACCGCTGACTGTGAGCACAAACTATAGAATCCTTAGTCTGTGCTGTGAGTCAACGGAATAACATTATATATTACATAATACCTGCATTCACTGATTTTAAGAGACTACGGAATATAAAGACTAGAACTCTGAAAGATGATGGTGAAATATTAGCGGCGGAGGTATAAGCTGGAACGGTAACACAGGAAGTCGATAAAAGCATTATTAACTCCCACGATAACAAGCACTTTAAATGAGTATGTGCTTAAAAGAGCTCTCGGTAGAAATATGTTTTCCAAAAACACAAGAAAACTAAGAAAACCCTTCAACTAATAAAAAAGCCACAAAACACTATTTTCCGCTCTTGGACGTATTTATGCACGAGTAAATGTATAAAACTCGAGTAAATTGACTAGTATCAGTAGATAAATCAGTAGGGATAGGTAAAGTCAGCGTTTAAAGATACTCTAGTAAGCGTATGAAGTAACACGGGTTTCTAATTTTTTGTAGGCTACTTTTGCAAAAAGCCGCAATATAACAGCTAGAGACCATTCTAATAGAACTAGCCTGCGGTTAAAAAGACCAAATACAGAAAGTGATTGTGTTAAACAATTCAACAGGCTTGAAATTAACGAACCGATCAACCAAACAAGTTTGTTTTTTCCATAAAACGGCGGTTACTGTTTACTCGTGAAAAGTGGGTTTATGATTAGATTACAAGGGTCGTTTTGCATCTAAAAACTAACACTTTCGTGAGACACAACTAATATATTTATTAATTTAAAATATTTAAATCTGGTTTTCAAATTAATTTTGCACACAAATATTAGCAATATTGCTAGACTGAAATGCATCAGTGTTTCTTTCCAGTTTTCTGAAATATTAATCATTCAGTTTTATAAGAGTTGTAAACTGGTATACATTTTTTAAGTTTCCCTTCATATATTTTTTTAATTTTTCAATAAATTTAACAGGCATACTGGCGGGCTATGTCCTTTAAACGACGATTCAAGGTACTTTAAAAATTATAAAGATGCCATAATTGTTTTCTTCTGTCTGGTTTTAAGTCCTTAGACGGCTAAACCGTGACTCATAGGCTTGGGGTTGAACAATTAATGTTCATGGCGTATAAAATCCTTGAACAACAAAAGTAAAAATGCTTAAATTATTTTTGATTGGTTATACTTGTATAGTAGATATTCCTTATTCTTCTTGTGCTCGCTGTATTCCTCACTCGCATTGATTTTATTACCTACAACAACCTAGAAAACTCTTAACAATCGTAGGAGATAGACCATCATCAGTTTCAATAAAATCGTGAAGTGTACAAATTGGAGACGTGAACGTTAGACTTTTTTTAAATCTTAGTCAACTTTCCTTATTTCACAATTAATTACCGGAGGAGAAATCTTACTGTTTTGCACAATTTACAATTTAGCGTACTTAATTTACAAATTACATTTATTAACTCGTATGAAAAGAAAGTTACAAAAAAATTTTCTTTTTTGGACTTGAAAAGTCATATAGATTTCTTGTCTTCAAATTTACCCCAACAAAATTTCATATTTTTGCTTCCACTTTTCTAAATCACAAGTTGTTCTAAAATATTTTGGCGAATAGACTCTTTGACTGAGTAAACTGTATATTAAAGACCCTTGACAGTAGTCTAAACCAGCTGGTAGTCATAAAAATTTTTTTAAGAAATTAATAATTTTACACGGGTGTATTGGCACAAGAGCGTCTGCTTGACTGCGTCCACGATTTCTTCAAAATATACCCACGATCCCGATCCCGATACCTCTTACATCTTTTATAGGCTACATTACTTTCTCCGCTAAGGAAAAGATTATTCGGCCCGATGAACGAGGTATATAATCAGTTTTCTATTTATTTGGCTGCAGTCTGTTGACTGATAACGGATTCCGGGGAATACGAAGACGTTTTCTTAGAATCTGGCCAGAAGGTATGCGCTGGCATCGTCAATCGTCAGCAAAAACAGGAAAGTTATGCATCTTTCCTTCAAGGCATTCGGAGAACTGAGCCACTCCCTGACTCCATAGCCCTGATGAGGAACGTTAAGAGCCAAAAATAAACGAGCACAGCATGCAGGATGTTAGAGGGTAGGGTTTTGTATTTATTTATTGGTTTCGGCGAGGCCCGAACTCGGTCCTTAAAAAAAACCTTTTAAACGAGCTCAACCTTAAAACCTCTATCTGATTACGTGTTCAGCAAATTGGAAGACCCCACTTTCAAAAAGAACCGCCCGAACAGGGACTTGAACCCTGGACCCTTAGGTTAAAAGCCTAATGCTCTACCGACTGAGCTATCCGGGCTCTGCGGGAAGAGACTGCTGTTATAATTCGCACCTACTAGCCTCCTTTCAGAGGGATTGTTGTATTTTTCTGTAAATCAATTATGGTTCTTCCATTTAAAAAACACTAGTTTACCTAGGTGTTGTAAATATCAGACACGTTAGCAACCTTAAGGTTTTAACCAATATCTAAATGCAAATAAACATGATGCTTAAATTCCTTGCTTCTTTTTTCGCAACTTCGTCTATTAACATTTTTCAAGCTATGCCATCTTAATTTATCAATAGAACCAAAGACGAAGAACTTGTACGAATTGACAACCTAATGCACTTTTTCAGGTACGATTTTCGTACAGTTTTAAGTTGGTTGTGCTGTTTTGCCACACACACTGCACTGATATCATCAATAACAAATATTTAAGTTTTAAAACATATTACCGATAGATTAATTTTACTAGATAAATATGTGCGGTAAAATAGGTGAAAAAACTAGAAACCACCAGACAGAACGGGCACTAAAAGTGCATTAGGTTGCCAATATGTATTAACAGTAGTTCATCTTTGATAGAACATTTAAAAACGCCCAAGAGAACCAGTGTTGAAAAACTACAGCGAAACCAATCCCCAACACCATTGAGTCAATGCCAACACTAAATAAATCCAAATAAATGCGATAACCACCTCACATTCCATCAAACGATAACACATAGTTGACCGGAAACTAACCACCCGCCTGACCGGAAGTACGGGACGCACTGTCGGTTGTGACTTCGGTTGTGGTCGCGGTTCTCCCGGGCAACCGTCGACAACCACCACACCGATACATCGATTGTCCCCAATCATCGACTAGACAGCAGAACGATTGGATATTTCCGATCGCAATCATCGCTATTACGCCGGGCGTGAATTATTAATCGGGTCGAAGGTTAGGGCAATATTTTTAGCCGCATGTCCGAAACGATGGTGAAGCGATTAGAGACTTTCCGGAAGGATAAACTAGGATATTTTTACAACAGTAATTTTTAAATAAGGATGACTTTTATAGTTTGTTTCGGGCTTCACCCAAAGCCTGAAGCTATTCACAATTTATAGGATTACCCGGAAGATTTTAATTAATTACATTCTACTAAAATGGATAGGTAATCAGATTTGTCATCACTAAATTTACGTGCAGGATGCTAGTGGTCGATCCAACATCCCCGTATGTGACTAACGTGGTTTCACTCCTAATTTTAAAGTAATTTTGGGCTACCACAATAGCCAATCATTAATGGAGCATCAACAAGTAGTTTATTTTATCTAATGCTTTGAATAAAGCTCGACAGTAACGGCAGCATGAAACCACAATATTTTAAAAATCAGTTTTAAATCCAATTATTGGACAAAGATACCATGGTTGCATAGAATGTCATAAAAATATAAGACTGGTTCTCAGTATTCTAACCACCTTCCATCAAGATGCATTGCAATTATCACATTGTTTTGAGCACAGCCATGAACAAATAGGATTGCTGCATATTATTTTCCCATTGCCATAGCCATGATCAAACCTATGTTGAATACATTTAGGTTATAGGATTTTTAAAGAAAGGGTCACTAAAGGGGTTTCGTATATAAATGAGTCACAAACTACCAGGATGTCCTTATTCAAACCACCTATTTATAACCTCCAACTAAACCTCAATCGCGTTTTTTAGACTAAGACACACCGGCACACCCTTCAGAAAAAAATCTCTTCACGGTACAGAAAACTAAACTCAATAGGCCTTAATGTCTTTAATTTTCTGTCCTCCAAGTTAGAAAATGCGTCCCTCAGTTACAATATTTCCTGAATTGCGTTGAATAATTTGCTTCCAACTCCTAAAGACAGATTTATTTAAGTTGGAAGTCAAAACTCCGAACCGACCACAGAAAGAAACTGTGAAGAAACCACGGACACGAATATGCAGTCGTAGTAAGTTATGATGTTTACCCTCACTCAAATGAACGACTCACCCAGTGCTAAAGTAGGGGGAGGTGTGTCAACAGGTTTTGTACATCAAAAGGCTAAACTAATTCTGATATTTTGTATTTGCTGGCTAACAATGTAAAGAGTCAGTCCTTGGCGCTTGGCCCCTGATGGGTTCGGCCAGCCTAAGCGGCAGACACAGGGTGAAGTTCTTGTGAAATTCTTTCTATATAAATTAGAGTATGTGAGTGCTCGATTATCGAGCTTTTTTCGAGCCGAGTTTACACTACTAGACTCGACTCGAAGATTTGAAAAATACATGAAAGTTTGAGTCGTGTAGTTGCCCCCGCCGCGCCGCGCCGTTTACCCGCAGAATTGGTATGCGCGATCGCATTTTTACGGCTGTGTTTTACGGCTGTTATTTTTTTCTAAAGTCAACACCAGTCATGAACAGCCACCCAAAGTGGTTTTTGAGTTATTAATATCAATAATTTTAGTTTTGTCGTTTCCCCTTTATATAATTTTAGATATTTTCTTACTTATGCTCAATAAGACTGATTTAACTTTAATTTTTAAGCTTACAGCTATGCTATACAAAATCTCTTTTTTAAATCAAACAAGTGTAGATGTAGCTTGGTTTTTACCTTTTAAGGCTGAAGGTTTAATAATATAAAATTATGTTAAAGATGGCCTGAATTATTGTTTTATTTAATTTGAAAATAGGTTTGCTTTTACTTATAGGAAAAATGCCCAGTTAAAGATTAAAACATATTACATTTTATGTGGATCAATACGTGCATTTTTGTGATAATATGTGTGATAACTATTAACTCCTACTATTCAAAATACATGGCTCAAAAAACTCGAAACTCGCGGGTATTTTTTAAAACTTGACTCTACTCGATTTCAAAAATCAGTACTCGCACACCCCTAATAGAAAAATATACTGACCCGCGCGCGCCCGGTGGCTCGCTCGTTTCCGCCTCTCTGGCCGTATAACACCGGTTTTTTAGAGCGCGGGGCGCCAGCTTACATATTTATTTGACGAGAGGTCCGTCCTAAAGTCTACAGGGTCCTATATTTTTCACATTCTATTGAACAATCAAATGTGAAAGTTGAAATTATAATAAGATATTCTGAGTATTTTTACAAGTTCGTCATTCAATTCTCCCATGCACGAATGCAAATAAGGCCGGCCGCTCAACGCCGCGACAAGACAAGACAAAACATATTTTATGAACAATATGTTTTTCTGGACTGATCCGCTCAAAGAATAAATACCCCCGTTGCAGCAGGCCTGCATACTCAGCGAATTTCAAATGCAAAACAACGTATTTCAATCCAGCATAGCGAGATTTGACATGTTTTGGAAGCTCCATAAGAATAACATGGGGAATGATTATGCAGGTCTGCTGCTACAGGTATATTAAAACTGGATGGTTTTAATTCAATATTTAGTAGATCTGAACTAACAGAAGCTATTTACCAAGTTTTATCAAGATATGATGAGAAATAACCGAGATATAGAATTTTACTTATTCCCCATAAGGTTAACATTGGGACAACGTACTGAGTTTACCACTTTCAGTATCTCGGTAACCAATGGACATAGAGCAATGATTCAAAATACTAAATTGTTTGTTTTTTCGAGCTGAATTCAATGGTGCTAACCAAAATTGGATAAAATTTATTTTTCTATGTAAAAAACTCAAAAACCCCATTTTTGGGGGGTTTATCCCCCTTTACCCCCCCTTCCGGTGGTCCGATCGGGCTGGTTCACGAACTCGTCCGAATAATTACTACTTTACACGCCTGTGCCAAATTTCATTCCGATCGGACCATTTTTGCGAGCGCTATCGTGCTTACAGACACATATATATATAGAAATTTGAACGAATGATGTTTTTTGCTTCTGGGGGCCCCAAAACGAAAAGTTATCATGGTTTCGGGCTTAGGTCTTACTATGAGACCTACGGTAATAGCTTCTTCCCTATAGGGGAAATTCGCTAAAACAAACGTTTTTGTGCTGCCGACTTGGGGGTTCGGTACGTCCTATCTCTATAATGTTAATGTAATGTACCTTTTCTCAGGATCCACAGTAACCATGACAACGAAATTTTTGTCACTTGTTTTTGGTAGCCATGGTCACCAATTAACACAGTAGTTTTTGTTTATGATTCATTTTAAGTACTTAAATATATATTTTTTAATATTAATAAAAAAATCATTGAAATTAACTAATAAAACTTCTGTAACATTTGATATAGTTAGAATATGCCAAAATCCCTATGTTAAACTTTGTGGCTATATATAATGAGTGTGTGGTAAAAATTTGAAAGCTCTAGCTCATGTAGTTTCTGAGAAAAGGTACATTTTGTTAAAAAATATATATTTGCGGAAAAACGAGGTCAAACGTACCTGGTATGGTTGTTAGTATAACCCACTAGAATAAGAAGGTCCTGCCTTGTTGTCCTCTGCTTCATAATGGTCTTCCAGCTTCCTTTTTGCAAGCTGCTTGCTTCCTCTAATCTTCTTTTGTATTTCAGAAGCATCTCGGTCACTTTTAGCAATACGCGCTTGGTCCAATTCCCTCAAAACCTTTGTGCAATTTTTTCCAGCGTTAATACCCAGCTTCTTAAGGACATCACATTTAGCAATATTGCCCTCATTGAAGTTTGCTACTGCATCATACACTCCTAATTCTAATGTTTAGTGCCACAAAATTAATTTTGGGAAGGCGGCTCCATATGACGTTATTTACCGACTCATTTGGGTTTTGAGTTTTCCCGTGTAAACATTTACTCAAAAGTCCACTGTCACTGAGATCTCTAAAAATTTGTTTTATTTCTAACAACACATGTTCAGGTAGATGAAAGTGTTTGGTGTGATCATATGGAGTCCCTGAAGCTATAGATTTCTTATATTTACACCAAGATTCGTTACACAAAGCATGCTGCGGATTTTGGTTGCTACTCGCCAAGTGGAAATATTCTGCCCACACAGCCTTCTTCATTGCCTCTAAATTTGTTGGGTTGCGTCTAATAGCAAGGCCATAATACTTTTGTATTTTTAAAATGTCTCCACCTGTCAGTTTAAACTCTGGTTCTTTCTTCTTTTTCTTTGATTTTTCTTTTTCCTCGGTTTGATTTTTTTTCTTCTCGGCTGCCTTCGCCGCTGCCTTATTTTTCTTGAGATCTAATAATCTTCGACCCATCCTCTTCTGAACGTGGCCAATACATTCAAGTTTCTTGATTTCAAAATCCTGGCCATAAATGTGTGAGTCAGCAACATTTTGGAAGGCTTTAGAGTCCCCATCACCTAAATAGTGCTCGTATCGTACGCCACGTTCGAGGGATCTTTCAAAGATTTCGTGCACACCGCTTATTTCTATTCCACCACTAACACCACTATAATTTGCACAACATTTCTCTTCATGTTCATTCTTATATTTATTCTTACATCTACAGTACTTGGATCTTATAGCTACATCGATTACTTTCCCTGTATCAAAGCTCGTCGTAGTAACTACACCATTCAGCGATATGTGGCCACGTTTTTGCCAAGTCCCATCGAAGGCTACACTTAGATCATGGTTACCATCATTCTTCTCAATAGCTTCATTTAGTGCATTTTTCATTGATTGCTTTGCAACATCTGATACAGCAGACAACAAAATGTCATTATATTGTGAGAATTTTGAGGGTGGCGGAGGAAGGTTTAGGATTCCTGCCAGGGTTTTACCGGCGGTAGGCCCTTTGCCGATGGTTCTCAGTCCATACACATACCTAAGGTTGATTTCAAATAAATGTTTTTCATTGTTTTGTTCAGTTCTTCCCACAAGGACTTGAGGAGAAGAAAAGAATTTATTTCTTTCCTCACAATTATGACAAGTGACGCTTATTTCATAAGCTAGACCGAACTGTCGTTCAAAACCAATCGTCAAATTACTACCACAATTTGGACATGCACAAAATCGACTAAACATATTTTGGAAAACATCACTGTCAATTATCAGATTAAAACTGCTTGAATCAAACTGAGAATATCTGTTCAAATTTGGGGTCAATTTGATATTTGAAGCCCCTTTGCTCTCTCCAAGCTTAGTGTCACTTTCAGATGTTGGCCTAGGCCTAGGCCTAGCCCTTGTCTCTGAATCGTTTTGTGAAACAGTTTTTGGTTTCCCCACTAACCTACGCTTTTTAAACACTCTGGGAACTGAAGATCTAGGCATTTCTTCACAATCACTAACTAAAACAAATTACTTTACTAACAGCAAAACACTACATAACCACTGTCTTTGTCAAAACAAAACAATAACCTAAAAACCTGCACCAAAACAAACAAACGATGTTGCATAGCAACTGGAATAGTTGTTCAGACTGTCAGCCAAACAGTAGTACCAACATCAATAATGAAATCACTGCACTTACTAGGCAAAATTCAAAGCAATATGTATGTAAAGCATGAATTGTCATTTCTGAGAGGCAAATCCAAGTGTGACATAACATTTTAAATAATAAATTCCTAATATAATTTCGCACAAACCCCCCACATATTATATGTTTTTTTAAACAGAATGAAACATAGAATAATAATAGACAATAAAAAAAATGTTGAATTTTTTAAAGTTTTTGAGGTACCGAACCCCCTTAACAAAATATCCAGATTTTAGGGCTTTAGAAGATCGGTTTCATTGTTGCATGGGGAGAAGACTAGACAAGAGCATGATAAGTACTGATATCAATATGCTAAAGTGGCTTGGTACCAAGAGAGCTTCCTACTAAAAGAATAGCTGAAAATTTTATTTTAAAAGTTCATTCAACATCGAAACATAAACAATAAGTCGTCCCTCATCTGACTCTTACTTGGGTTCTGCTCCGTGGGCTCCCTATGTATCCACTGCAGTCCCAGTCCCATGTTCGGCAGGCTATTCGGCACGTTAGGCACGTTGCCTCTCATCCTTTGACCACCGCACCCGCGCCTTTGACTAACCGACCTTTGACCTCACGTGTGGTGGCCAGTCGCTAGGCGCCGGCCGGCTCGTCCCCGTTATCTCGCGATCTTCAATCAAACCACTCGTGTCGGGCCCGCTATCGCACCTCGATGTTTCCGCCGGTTAAAAAGTCACGCGCTTCGTGTGGCGAGTATTTGTTTTTACCAGGTTTCACAGAGAAATCAAGTTTGCAATAATCGGGAAATTATTGAGCTATTCTTTGTTGGTAACGTGATTTTTAATGAACATTTTTAAGCGGCTCCAGTCCCGCGCGACTACATTTTCCAATTCGTTGCAGCGTCAACCGCGTAACCAAAATCGTTTATTTATAGCTTAATTTGTTCGTTCATTTGAAAGAACAAATCATTATCTAGCGATTCCAGTGAGCAGAATTTTGATTACGTTTTTTTGAGTTGATAAAAAAATCGCAAAAAATAGATTTTTGGAATTTAAAAAAATATTATTCTAAATGTGATATCGAAATTCTGCTCACTGAAATCACTAGATAATTTTTTGTACTTTCAAATGAGCTATAAATTAACTATTTTAGTTGAGCGGTTGAGGCTGTACCAAATTTGAAAGTTCACGTTGGCCTTATGGGAGAAGATGGTAGAAACGCAATATTTTTCGTGACTGGAGCCCCCTCCTAACACTCTCGAATATCCGAGGTCTTCGGGACCTAGGCTGCTTCGACACCGAGAACCTCGGATAATACGGAAGTCGCTTGTACTTTGAGGTCAGGATTTAGCAAGAACACTATGTAACAGCATGCAATGCAATAGCAAGTCGCAACATTGAATATTCAATCGCACTTTTTACCAATAAACAGAGTGCAAAAGAATCTTTAGGTCATCTTTTGTTACAAACAATTGCCCAAATATCACTTTGTATAAATTGTTATGTATCTTAAATAGTAATTTTGAGATTTAAAAAAATAGCCATAAAGCTACCTTGTATAACTCAGAGACTCAGATAACCGGGGCTTTTATGATCGGGAGTGTATTGTAGCTTGTATTCATTCACGGGCAATTTACTTGAAATTTATATTCTCTAATAACGAGTCGACATTTAAAACATGTGCGTGTAGACTTGAGATTTTGTAGTTGCATTGCACCTTAAAAATTGTACCAAACGCTGGATTAATAAATATAGTGTATATAATGTAATAGATGATGCCATGTACCGGTTGTTCATTAAGTTCTGGAAAATTGGCAAATTTTAAACAGCTTTTTTTCTCGAAGGCTTGGATACGCACGTATTACATGCACCACTTTGAAGTTTTTAAGTTTTACTTAGAACAGTCGAAAACCAATGTTTTTGCTTATGCTTACGATGCCACAGTAAAATTAAAGTCATCGTCTACACTGTGAAAAAAAGACAAAAATTAGGTATTATCTTATGATTTTTAATGGTTTTATGAACCGATGAATACACCAATAACAGCTATAGTACCTGGTGGACCGAGCCTTGCTCGGTTTTTTCATGTTTATCAGTTCATCTAATTACTATCAAATTTTAAAGTTCATCTAATTACTATCAAATATTTCAGCGTCATAAAGTTTATAAATAAAAATATTTTTATTACTCTATGCAATATTTATGCCACGCTGTATTCTCCCTAGATGGCTGTAGTTTGCAAACAGCTGTTATGATTGCTTAATTTGTTGACACTTTCCTAGTTTATTTCGTTGCTGTTACGGCAACTCATAAGGCCAATGTTAAACTTTTACAACTTTAAAATTAGTTTTATTACGTTATTAGATTTCTCCAGCCGAGTTATCCGTATAGAACACATTTTAAGAGTCATAAATTACTTATTTCCAGACTTTGAAGGAAATCCTCGGAACCGTTGTGAAAGCAAGCAAGCATACAAGAACGGGCGATAACATTGCTCGTATATAAGAGTATAATAGGAGATAGGATATTATAAGGAAAATCCGATCATAAAATTGTAAAAGGAATAAATCTGAATTTCTCGTCTACCGCAGCCTTTACTCAGCGAATCCTTTGATAGGGACTATTGAGATTTTGAATAACTCCTGGCGACAAATCCAGTTAAATTCGTTCAACCTTCGTATGATGGGATTTAATTTCTCATGTACGACTTTTTAAATTGATTTTTATTATACATCGGTGCATTTTATTAATGAAACCAGCAATCATCATTGACTTTATCTAACTTCGAAACTATTTTGACAATACCTACGGCAACACTTACTTTGACTATTTTGAAATGTTACTTCGGCATCGTAAGCAAAATCGAAAACCAAGGATACTGACACTGACTGTTCCTGACAAAACTTGATAAAATATGCTTAGAAATGACATACTTAAAACTTTCTATGAGAACTTTCTAATGTAAGCAACTTCTATGGGAAAAAACTTTAAATGTTTCTCGGACTTAAAGAAACCCGGTACCAATATTTTTTACGCACCAGGAAAAGAGCTACTGCATTTACATAAGAAGTGTTGATAAGGCAGCAAGACGTAATATTAAAGGTAAGTTACTTTAACAAGTTGTATTACGTTATTAGTTGCAATTTACTATTTCAGTGATTGAAGAAGACGGTTATGGTATAAGCAGGAATGCGGCCGGATAATGCTGCAATATCTCAGGCCGCACTCCGGCACTCCCTAGTTGATAGGAGTATAGAGGTCCGAAAGTCGTCACGGGTTCGATTCCCAGAAGGGCGTCGCCTCGCGTCATCTGCGCCACACGTGTCTTTAGGACCCCTTCCGGCGGCGACGCAAAATAAAAACAAGAGCGGCGTAGCGCGTATGCCCACAAGGGGCAGAGGGGACAAAGGAATAATATTCAACAACGATCCAGAGGAAAGGTGATTCTTGGGGAGTGTGCTTCACGCTTCTGAGAAACCTGCTTGGTTTCTTATTTTACCACCCATGGCCTTATTCAGAGGTTCTCTTTAACCAAAGATATGAGGAGTATAAAGTCATTCCCTACTGTTAATTAACTAAATTTCTGATATTTGCTCCGTCTGGACCTGCCTCATTGAAAAAAAGTTTAAAGCTATCGCAAGAGAAAGGTTCTCCATACAAATACGCAAATACAGTGTTCGGTGCAAGCTGAATGAGAAACTAGAACTACCAATCCATATAATTTTAGTAACACGATTTCTCACTTCAGCCTACAGAATACCTCAGGGCACTTCAGGGCTCAGGATGCCTTGAAATCCAAAACTATTCTATGTGAAAACCATTGAAAATCCTCCACACAAAGCCTACATGATGAAATCTATGTACTTATCGTTTTAGGTAACATATATTTATCAAAGTGAAAAATATCAACTATAAGTAACACAAATGAAGACTACTTTAAATCGCGGACACTTTGTGGACCGTGTTTCATGAATCATTAGTAATCGAAATGCCACGCTAATAGCAACAAATGTAAGCATTTGGGACCCGATCACCATATATTTTCTGCTTTCTGCATTAATGAAAGTTGCATACAAAACGTTCCACTGAGAAACCGATCATATACGCTGGGAGAACACACCTGTACAACATTTACTGAAAAGGTCAAAAATACTAAAACGGCGTATGCAAACATTATATGTTATGTTATTTACATTTAAAAGTGTGAATTACAGAAATGTAATTGATAGGTACTCACAGATTCCGCTGAAAGGCACGTTTTCCGACGTACCGCCCAGCTCGGGGTCCGTCTGCTTGGAACTCGACATGTCTCACTGGAACCAAAATTGATCAAATACCAAACTATGTCCTATAAAATACAAAAAATATGTGTTGAACTGTTGAACCTTTAGTTGTTGGTAGACCTGCAGATGTAAAAGAAATGTAGACATTATGTGGTATTAGACTAGAGTGCACGAAACTGTAAACTCATCACTCATCAGTCTGCTAATCCTCAGCTGAAACAATGATTACAGATAGTATCTGTATTCGTTGACTGAAATTACTATTTTTTTGTAAATGAAATGTTTTATTGACCTGTCAAAGCTTTGTTTACGATTTTCAGGGCCTTTTACAGGTCAATTTGTGTTTTCTTTAACATACGATCATAATTTAGTTGTGTAACTACGCAAACCAATAATAAACAACAATTTCGCCAGCAGCAGAATTTCTCACCCGCCCTATTTGGTGCCCGCGATTATAGTAATCGTTTATCAATATAAATCTCTGGAGTTGCTCATTTAAAATTTGCAAGCGTTTGTCGAAAGAGGTAATGAAGAAAGGTTTACGAGTACTGAGAAGGTCAATAAATGAGGTAGTGATACCTACCTACAATCCTATAATAGTACCTGTAATCACTGTAATAGTCAAAGCTATAATTTTAAAAAATTGTTAAAAACGAAAAACGTCAAGTTAATTTCTGTTTTATAGTTTTCATCTTGAAATCTCAACCTCTAAAGTTAAAACTAAGTCATAAATAAGTTGAAAACAAATTAACGATTATAAGAAAGTCAATGTTAATTTTCTAAACAACGATGCGGACGATTCTGTACTATGTCATGAACATCACTTATCCACTTATCAATAACTCGAGGAGGTGATGTAATATCGTTACAAGAGTTGGATCGTGAGTCATACAAGTCTGTGAACCCCACTGACAGCAAAGAACTGAGAGACGTTAGTAGTCAAGAGGGCTTGGGCCTATGATGGATATGACATGTGAAGTACACTATTATGTAGCAGCCACCTAACAAAAATCTATTATGAATCATTGTAAAACACTTGAATTAGTTCCGGCCTGCAATTCAAATAAATATGCACTGCATCAGTTGATAAAAATATATTTCAGCAACCCATCAACGCTCTACTGGTCAACCATTTTTTAAAATTATTAATGAGTTAACAATGGAATTATTAATGAGTTAGCTGCATCGAGAAAGTTTATTTGGCATGTCTTTGAAATCGTGAAGTAAAAACTTTTCGATGGCTCATATTCCGCCCATAAACTTAAAAATCGTTCAATTTATTGCAAAAAAAATTATCTAGTTATTCATAATACGTAAAGCAAACATATATTTTCTTCCTCAGCAACAATTAATCCTGCCAAATGTATAAAAAGCCTAAGAGTTCCATTAATTAGACCGTTTCTAAAACACACATCCTACTAAATGAAAATAACAATAATTCCGACTTACCGATTCCGAATTTCCGAAACCAGAAGCGATCTGCGCGAAACTCAACGGCGAAATGGAGACCAATAAGACCGAGCGATTGCGTCACTATGTAAACAGATCACACGACACTGAGTCACTGAAGTGATATTGCTGCATCTGGGGCTCCGGTGAAAAAAAGTGATGAGATGTCGTAAGATACAAGATACAAGTTACAAGGTAACGGTCACGCAAAATGCCATTTAACAACGTAAACTTTGTTTAGCAGCACACTAAAAGAATACTTTTCAGATTTTCAATTACTTTTGTAAATCAACATTTGGTAAAAATTGCTGTCATTAATCCATGGAGTACAAAGACAATCCAAAACAAAAGAAACTGAACTCTGCCAACTCTGCCTGGCAAGGGCGCCCGCAGGATTTTTTCCAGCGCGTGGGGGCAAACCTGTATCTTTTTCCGGGAGTTTGGTGATATTAAATACACCCAACAGGAAAGAGATCCGAGGTTCTACCCGGAAAAAGTGTATATGATAAAAACGTTTATAAACGTATTTTTAGGCTGTATAAAAGCCGGAATTCTTAAAAAAACCTTCAAATTAATTACTTCTCCCTATAACCTTTATATACTTCAATTGTCTATCATATTTCACGTATGAAAATCCCGATTTCTCCCCAACCTTTCCGACCATTAAAATAATGTCCTCTAACAAATAATTTATGGTATCACAATTTTTTCATAAATTAGTATCTCGCGTTATTGAAGATCGCCAGAATAGCAAAAGATTCGACAGCAAAATTTATTTTCCACAACATTTAAATTGTTTGCCTGCTTGATTTTTAACAACATTATTTGTAAGCCATACAATGTGGCCACAAGATTTCCAGGCAGCGATGTGGCCCGACATTTTCGGTCGCAGATTCGACGGCCGCAATGCAACCTAGAGCAGTGCTATGCGCGCCGCGACACAGTCTTGTCTTGTTATCGCTGGATACGATGGAGAGATTTACATTTAAGAATTGTTAAGGTTTTATTTTTTCCACTAGTATAACTCAAGGTTACTTCAAAGTAACTTGATTCTGTAACTTCTTTAAGTTTTTTATTGAAGAACCGTTAGACAAACAACATTATGTTACGAACTTACTTTTTTCGGAAAACATATTATATATTTTATCAGTAGATTTTATTACCTATTTTAAGTATTATTCATTACTAACCGATAGTTTAGACTAATAAAAACATTTTCCACATACTAAGTAAATGATACTTGGGATTTTTTTCATAATTCAATGGACTAATTTCGGTGATAAAAATGTATTAAAATTTGCAGAGCAACCGTTTCTTAGTTCATCGCATTACATGGGCTACATACATCAACACACCGTCACGGACAACGGATCTTAAGGACTCTGTTCATACAAACATTTAACTTTGTTCGTTCATCTATTTACTTTCTAACTCTACTTTTTACTATTGATTATAAACTACAACAAAACGAACCTTTTATTGCTTAAAATACCCCCGTCGCAGCAGAAATGCGTACTCAGTGAATTTCCAAAAGATTTATTTTGTGAGCATGCTCAATATATTATGAGAGCATGCTTAATATATTATGCAAGGGTAAATATTGTACTGAAAGTTGTTTTACATATAATGTTGGGTGAGTGGTATTTGACAAATATATGGTAGATATACTAAAAAGGAATATATTTAATCATTCATGAGCTTTGAACATGAAGAAAATTAACAACAGATCACGTTGTGTTTCATTACACACATAAGATACACTTTATGTATTGCCCCTCTATTTTTTATTTAATTTTAAAAATTATTTGTATTTTTTACTATATTGTATGATTTTTGCAAAATCTTGACCAACTCTTGCTCTTACTATTCAAAATAAATAAAAATAAAATATTTATCTGAAAATGTAAATATAATCATATGTTATCATTTATTTGTATTTTTAGAAATCCCTTCATTTGGTTACTGTAAAATGAATTAATTGGTTTGGAGTAGGTAATTAATATGCAACATTTGGGGATTTCCCTCAAAATCTGGGTGATTATACCTTTCTGAGGGTGAAATTAAAATAATACTGGACAATTTACTGTTACTCGATTTTGTCTCGCTTCTAAAACACTATTGCGCACCAAAAATAACCACTTTGGCTCCTTGTGATTATAACTACTAATGTACTACAGATGAAAAAAATAATGAGCATTTTTCGTTGACTTAAAAACATTTCAAAGTTAATTTAGTTCTGTACTTCAACACAGCCATTCACGTACGTGCCTTGCACCTTGCACGCCATGCAATTCTACAACATTGGTCTTATGCGCCGTGACGTACGTTTGTAGGCTTCGGCGTGCGCGGCACGTCTCGTAAGACCAATGTTAAGACTTTGCACGGCGAGCAATGCACGGCGTGCGGGGCACGTGATGTACAGCCTGCGTCCTGTCCGACGACGACTGCGCGGCATGGCGGGAGATTGTTGCCGTTCTCGTCTCCCATTGGTCGAAACCCAGACCACTTGTGTTTGGTTCCGGCAAGGTTATTGTTTTGTCTCGAGTTTCATCTTAATAAACGATAAACTGCGACTGTAAAAGGTATCGGAAGTGGATTGTGGTTTGTGGTGGGGTGTTAGGCACGTGACTTTTGTTGGATTAGCCGTAAGTTACCCGATATGCTGAGAAGACTTTTAAAATGGTTGAGCAGTCTCACTCGTTCAGACACACAGGAAGTCGACAACACTTGTGCCTGTGACCCTCAAAAAGCCATGGAGTAAGTAAAGAATATTCCTACATAACAATGAGTGATTTTAGGCGATAAAAGAAAATGTTTGAACGATCCAACCCAATTAAATACGTACTTTTTTTGGTTAAGGTTTTCTTTATTTACAATGTGTAATGCACTGGCGTAATATTAATGAAACAATTATTGATAATTTTTTCATTTCACATTTTGTACACCATTGTTATTCTGTATGTTTATGTAAACTGTGATTGTAATTGTTGCTGTATGTTTGTAAATTGTTTTAGTCTTGGTTTTTCTTTCATTAAAATTACCAGGATGCATGGGTGGATTTATGTCTTAATTTTTTGGTGTGCCAGGTCTCCTAACTTATGAAATATTGCTTGCTCAAATTCAAACATCAAACTCCAATTCAAACAGTCCATTTGCAGACATACTGCAAAAAATTACTTTTTATTTTACTTGACAACAACCCTTTTGTAATTTATGTAATAGCTTATTCAAAGTTATGTTGAATATTGATTCCCTTTTTTCTGCCAAACAAACCACCTAAAACCAGGGGTTGCCTGCCGGGCACCCCCAGACATCCCGCCCACCATGCTAGGGGTGAAAAGGGTAATATACCCCCCTTGCGGCAAGACTGAATGCTCAATGAATTTAAAATGTTCTAATAAAAGTTCAGATTAAATACAATGAAAATACCTAATTATATACCTATTAATTTTATGTAAGGGAAATTTTTGCGCCGAAATTCTAGGCGTTTGGCAGGTCTCAGGATGATATAAGAGGGCTCAAATTGAAGGTCTTGATGGCTGCCACGGACTTGGGGAAAATACTGAAATTGCTTAAAGTTTTCTAAAAATGAAAGATAACGTAAAATATCTGCCTTTTAAAAAGCATTGGGATCTAAAAACATCTGCTTTGTTTACATTGAAACATGTGGTGCTGATGCTTGATCCAAAGCCATATGCTAGATATAAACATAAATATGTTGGATCTAATAGCCAGTTTACTATGATGGTATTTTGTACTAAAGGCCTAATAAAGACGGATTATGTTTAGGGTCTTTTAGCCTCTTTAAGCCTATAGTAATTAAAATAAATTCTGAAGTGTAGAAGGAGTTTTAAGTAATGTACCGGGTAATATATATTTAATTGTAATTATATATTGTACTAGCTGATGGCAACCTGCTTCGCTGGGAAAAAGTAAACAAATAATTGTAAATAAAAACAAATGCTTTAGCTGTGCAGACCTACTATTTATATTGTGCCCATAGACAAAATTTTGTCAAAAACTAATATTTTTACTGGGGTTGTTTCACTGAGACCTTTTATTCAAGTATGGGTTGATGGGTGTCAGATACAGTATGGGTTGATAGTTTACTCAAAATATACATGGATTTTGGGTTTTATATATAGAATGATTGCAAATTTGATAAATACTTAGGTTAAACTCTTTGTAAACGTTAACTTGAAATTAAATACAGATTTTAGGATGTCAAGACATGCCTTCTTCAATGAACTACGGTACTATAAAAAAATCCTAGACAGCTTATTAGGTCTAGTCTACTTTGAATTGAAAGTAATAGCCGAATACAAAAAAAAAGAGTTGACGATGTAGTGTATATGTATGAATAATACATTGTATTCATGCATGATAAAAAGTTGCATTTAACTTTGAAAATAGGACATAATAATTAATTATGAGCAAGGCCGTAGTCAATGGGGGGTGGTGTCAGGGGGTCAAAATCACCCCCGAAAATGTTGAAATTGCCTTTAAATTAAAGATTAGAAAGTTATTTTTTTCACTTCCTGTAACCACGGGGCCCAAACACCCCCCCCCCCCCCAAAAAAAAAGTTTTCCTGGCTACGGCTTTGATTTGCTGTTTCAGCATTTTAGACCTCATCACACAAAACTGCGTCCCGGACGAGTGGGTAGGCGTGAACTCCGATGTCGTGAGCCGTGAAGATTACACGACCAAAACGTACCATTTGTTCGAGCTCGCCGAGACTGATGGAGAGTATGTCAGAGAGATCGAGCCATTCAGGGATGGGAATTTGAGCGAACGAGTGACTCTAATGCAGAGAGTCCAAAATCCATTCCAGTTGGGCAGATTCCTTGTTCGAAGGGAACAGAGAAAGCATAGGGGACTCTCAATAAAAGAGGTGAGCCGATTATTGTATAAGGACGCTAATAGAATCTAAACTTATTTGTGAATTAGGTTTTTTAACTTACAGTACCTTCCTCAAGATTACTAAACAATCGATAACAGACATATCACTTTATAACATTAGTTGTACTAAATTTGTATTCTAAAAATCAGTTTACATGATAAAATTGAAAGAGTACATGATAAAATTGAAGACTTTTTATCGTAATTGAAGGAAGTAAGTCTAGTAATTTTAATGAGCATCAGCCTCAAGAAAAAAAATTACTGAAGTTTTAGTTACTTAGTTTTAGTTTAGAAGACTGGAACTGTATTTTTTTATAATTTATATCTGTTTGATCATCTCATGACAGACAGCAAGAATGTTGCTCTTATGAAGGTTCAGTACCTAAGCCAAATAGACAACAGTCAATAGGCTACAATTCTTTATTAAATTTTTCATTGAGAAAAACGTGTCACTAATACAATACCGCTGAAATTTTCTCATAACCGCTCAAGACAGAGGCTTTAGCCTCTTTAAGTTTATTCTAAAAATAAAATTTAATTCATAAACGCTACAGTAGTGTTGTATGCCCTATATATATACAGGGTGTCTGTAAAGTCTGTCACCAAACTCCATAACTTGGTTTATTGGGTCAAAATAAACTAAAAAGTTCATTGTGGCTATTGGCTACCAGAAATTGCTTTAATCATAAATTAAAATACTCACCGTCTTAAGCAATCCAGCCATGTTCTAAGTGAACAATTGTTTCGCCCCTATTTATTCAAGGGCATCAGGTTTAGGTTAGGATAAAAAACTGCATATTAATTTATGTGATGTCTCTATTTGTGTTTGTGCAACATACATTCAATATGTAATTTTATTTTAACAACATGAACAACAAGGTTCAAGACATGTTTTAACGTGAAGACTTGTATAATTGTCCGCTCAGAAGATTGCTGGATTGCTTAAGACGGTGAGTTTTTTACTTTAAAAAAGTTCATATGAAGGTATGTCTTAAAATGCATATTTACCCAGATATCCGCCATTTTGTATTTTTCACAAAATATTTTTTATCTCCGAAGTTTTTTTATCGATTTATTTGAAACTTGGTATGTTCCTATAACTAGTCAAGGTTACTTTATGAAAAAATAATCAGCACGATCGAATGGTAAGTTTCAAAATGGCGGCCGTTTAAAATCTTTAATTTGAAATACCGAAAAAACAGTAAGTGCTACATAAAAATATAAAGGATTAAAAGTTTTAGGAAATTTTTTCCAGTCTAATGACACTATAATTATGAAAATCGGTTAACAACTGAGTTAAGGCCAAATTTATCTAACGAAACAGTGCAATTTATTTATGTCAGTGCATGACTCAATGCAACAATGGGCCATTTTTCTCTCCACATTATGCTGCCTCGTTAGCGAAATTCTGCTTTTACTCAGTTATTTATTAACCAATTTTCATAATTTTAGTGTCATTAGATTGGAGATTAAATGTCATAAAAATTGTTAGCTCTTGTTTTTTTTTACCAAGTACTATTTTTTCGGCATTTCAATTTAAAGATTTTAAATGGCCGCCATTTTAAAATTTACTATTTGATCATGCTGATTATTTTTTCATAAACTAACCTTGACTAGTTATGGGTACATACCGGGTTTCAAAAAAATTTATTAAAAGACTTCGGAGATAAAAAATATTTTGTAAAAAATATAAAATGGCGGATATCTGGGTAAAAATGCATTTTAGGACATACAGTACCTTTATATGAACTTTTTTTATATATTTTGACCCAATAAACCAAGAAATAGAGTTTGCTGAAGGAATTTACAGGCACCCTGTATATAACATTTATAGGACTTAAATTACTTTTCCAAAATTATTTATATTTATGCATTTAGGAGATACATTGCCACAAAGTAGAAAAATTTAAAGTAATGTACCTAGCCTGCCTTAAAATGTGTATGCAGAAACTATTTTGGAAAAGCAATAAACACTCTACAACCTTTACAACAAAATTAACACAAAAATTGAACATGGGCTTTATAGTGCAGCAGTTAAAAATACATCGCTAGTGTATGCCAAATTTGTTTGGGGTCAAATGATTAAATACTTGATTCACTACTGGAATAATATTTTCTCCATCAAAAATAACTATCACTTGCAAAAATCCATACACTGTATATTTAAATTACAAAGCCTAACGTGTTGACAATTATAATCATAAACGCTTGGTTCTAAAATCTAAAAATATGTGTCCTTCCAGGCCAGATACTACCACCCTCTGAAAAATGAATCACAACTCCTCACCGCTCTCGAATACAACTTGGATGTCAGAAGATATGGGGATGCATGCAGTGAGCAAATGTTAGGTGGGAACAATCCTTGTTTCTACAGAACACCGAGGGAAGCTTACGATGCAATTCTAAACAACTGTCATTATATCCTTGTTTGTACCATATTTAACGATGAAGAAGAACAAAGTGTAACTTTCAAAACCAGAGACACGGAGTACATGCCTGTTTATGTGGTAAAACTGGTCAGTGAAGGGTGAGGAGACAGTATGAGGACTGTATGAACAATATCATCCATGATTTTTATCACTTGATAGCTTGAGAAAAATCAGTTTTTGATTTTAAATTTTACATTGTAGGCCTACTCAACAAGTGAAAGTGCATCAATAAAAAAATTCATCTCAATTCATCCAGGTCATGAAACTCATGTTGTAAGAATGTTCTGAAATTTTTTATATGTGTTCTATTTGCCATTCTTATCATACCAATTTGATATCTTAAATTCTTTTTGAGTTATGAATTTTTATAGTTTGTTAAAATACACGTTTATGCAGTTTCATACATACATATCCTCTTGGGCCACGCAGACTTCACCCGCATGGCGGTGCAGTCTCTTCCTCTGTTTTTCTGGATTCGGATATTGCAATGTAAAACTATTTCCGTGAATAAACAAGTTTTTTTTTTCTTAGTCATAACAACTTTAGTTCTGCCTTCTACAAGAATTAATTGCATATTAATTTAGTCAGCTGAAATGTCTTTTCAATGAAAAGTGCACTGCCAACTATTTCAATTTTATGAACTAGGAACACGACCATTGAGAGAACACAACCGTTGAGAAAAAAAGTGACATTGTGTGCAGAATCACGAAGGAGAGTCACCTCTATTACCAGAATACCAGAATACTTATTCAAGTGATGAATGCACGTCCATAAATCGCACATCTAAAAATAAGGGGAGGATGGTCAAAATTACATTAAGATGATGTAATTTTTAAATTGGCAATTTTAATTCATTTTATTCATAAAATTAGTCCAACATTTAATTAATAAAATTCGTAAAAAATAATTGATCTCCAAAAATATTAAAACTAAATATGATTTTTATTATTTATATATATAAATAATAAATAGTAAAATTTATTTTAAAGGCTTTAATTATTTAAAATTACCTTTTCTCCCACCTGCTAAGTTAAGACACCTTTTTCTCCTTGTAATGTCTCCCCGCGGGAGTAAAGTGATTACTTTGTCTCCGGTGGGAGACAAAGTAAACCCATAAGATTAACATTGAAATCAATAACTCAAAAGTTAGAAAAAAATCAATAGGTACCTTCAAAATTCCAAGCACACATTCAAATTTCTTGCAGCTCAACGAATGCAGGTGCTAACAGCTGATTTAGTGACAGGGATGATTAAATAAGAATAACATCAATGACAATCAGCTGTGTAGGATCGTCAAGAATTAAGCATTTAAGAACGAACGTTGCATCAATCAGCTGATCGCTGGTGAATGAACAGTTGCAACTACTCAGTTGCAGGCACTTGTTGCAGATCGAAACAAAATAGATACTGTTTGATGATTACCAAGTTAGCCTAATGAAATAGATGTTTAAAGATTAGGTATTTAATATTGCAGATGGAAAAAAATGTCTGTATTTTGAAAGCAAAGCACATTGTCTCCCTCATAAGACAATGTAGTACTTTACTCACTCAACATACAAATAACTATTGATTGACAAAACTTTACCCTCAGTTCAACAAAAATCACTCTGGAGTCTTACAATACAAGTTTCAACCATTCAACAATTTTAATAATTTTTCTATTCAAAATGTCTGAACCATATGGATCACCTTACTAAATGTACAGTACAATAGGAGAGGCAGTTGAGCACCAGGTAGGAAATATGAATTGGTCACGGCTATAATTTCATAAAGGGGTTACACCTAACCTCATAATTTGGGAAATCGGCTGAAACCTGTCATGTCAGGAGAAGAACTGATTGATAATCATTACGAAGTGTTACATTTTACAGAAACATTACTTACCTTACTTATTTTCAAGCATTTTTGAATAAACTTCAACTACAGTATGCCTACCATCAAATCACATAGTAGGCCTAAGCCATTGTTTTGAAATGGTTATAAGTTGAGAAATGTACTTATCAAAGGAAATAAAGAATACCATGAGATATTGAATGATGACATGAAAATAGGTGGTTGTTAGTTCAGTTATTGTTTGGTTATTACTGATTTTATTTAATTAATAGTTTAAAATATTCATACAAGAATAATTCAAATTTAACTAGGTTTTAAATAAAAACTAGGCCTACTTACCTTATGTATAAACGTTTTATAGGTTAGTATTATTGTTTTTTTCACTAGGCTTAATTCAGTTTCTATGTATTAGGACAATATTGGTAATGGGAATTTTGTCTACACTTGGAATAAGCAATTCCCTAAATTATATTTCGGACACATAATTTTAGCACTTCCTTGGCCTTTAAGGTTGTAAGAGCAAAATATAATATAAAAAATCAAAAGTGACATAGGCTATAGTATAATAGCAAACGGTTTACCCCTTCTGCAGAAGTTACACAGCAAAAGGTGTGTCTCTGCCAAAAAGCACAAGAATAACCCAAGTTATAATGAGCCCTAAGGGTTTTGATTGGGAAACAAATTTATCAGGAATAAACTTGTTCATTATCCCTCGCCATACAGGGCTAGGCTATCTCTGTTAACTCTGGTCGCCAAACCCAAGATCTAGACTTACTTTAGGAAAACTTACTGTCACCAATGTTAACTTGGTATTTTACTTTGGTAAGGCATTTTAAAATTCTGCCCTTACATTTATGTAAAAATTTAAGTTGTATCATCCCTTTCAATTAGCATTGTAGCAGGATTCAAATTGATAGGAATATTTAAACAATACTGGATTATCTACAGAGATAAATCCCGGCAATCTTATGTTTAAAATGTCAACAGAAATTCAAAAATAAGAATCTTAAGGATAATTGACTCGAGTTTACTCACCTAGCTCTTGATGAAGTTGACGGATTAAAAACACAAATTTTAATTGTAATTGATCAAATCAAACTCAACCCATAAAATTCGGGTTATGTAGGGAAACAAATTTAACAAGAATGACCATTAACACTGGTCAATCGCTTTGACTTTGACAATTGACAGACAACAACACAAACATTACCAAGGATTCTGGAGTCCAATGGACTATTTTCGTTTTTTGATTCCTACTCAATTTTTGTTCGTTTGGTTGGCAGCTATGGTAGATGGGCTGAGCCTTTACAGGCCTACCAATGATAGTCCTGATAAAACCCACATTGGGATCATATAGACAAAAATATACAAATGGAGAGGCAATAAATTAAGAAGATGAGAGAGTGAAATTCTGGTGATGTTGAACATTATGGCTAATCGATCACCTTTAGACAATTTGTGTAGCATAGTGATGTCTTAAACTAGGGAATAAATAATTCTCTTCCCTAGTCTAGTCTAGGTGATGTATGGTGATGGTGATGTTTTTCTTGTTGTTTATGAGTTGTCATTGTCACTATACTAGGCGTCACAAATTGTGACATTCTAAAACTTAAAATAGCTGACTGTGTCTAATATAATCATGATAATATGGGTCAATGACCAGATGTTAAGTATTGAGTAATTTGGTGCCGACGAAAAAGCGACTCTTTGATTTTGTCAGGTTGGCTATATAAGGGGGGGGGGGGGTAATTCTTTGAACAGCAAATTGAAATCATCAATGTAAATTTTACATCGATGATTAAAATACGTTTTCTCTGCTACCGACGTTAAGTATATATATACTTGACGTGAATTAAAGGTCGGTTCTACTGACCGATTTCGAGGAGCCTAATCTGTAGAGAACAACTGACCCGATCGGATGGATCAGCGTCCAAGCTCACCAGAGAACTATCGGACTCACTTCACAGTATAATTTCTGGTAATTTTCATTAGCTATATCTCTAATGATGTTTTATACACGTTTTATATTTCATATAACTCATATAACCACTCAAATAGCACAAATAAACAAAACACGACCGTTCAATGCTGGGGCAGCGCGCTAAAGGTCACCTTCTGGCTACGAAATGAAAAGGGAAGAAATATCCCATCCTCGTGAAAAACCCGCCCTGACCGACAGGCAATAATAAGTTTATTTTCTAACCCAGTTCGTTGTGAGAGATGGTTAAAATTCTAGGTACCCGCGTCAATGTCAATTTGACGTTGGGCTACTCGGCTACTGGAAGCAGGATCTCGTACACCACCGATAGTTGACGTCGGGCTACTGGAAGGATCTCGATCTCGCGCGCCCACGATAGTTAGTTGACGACGGGCTACTGGAAGGATCTCGTGCGTCAACGATATTTGACGTCGGGCCAGTGGCGGCTGGCCCATAAGGACTCTCGGACGCCGCCCCCCCCCCCCCAGAGGATTTTCAAACATACTGAATTAAATTGGTTTACATATGTATCCGATAAATGTGTAAAAAACTACTAATTTTAATTATACTGACCATTAATGATAAATTAATTTCAACTATGTGCATCGAAATATGTTGCGAAAGTATTTAGGCCTCAACTGCTATTGCGCGTATATCTCGCGGACGCTGGCCGGAGCGTCCCAATCCTAACGCATGCTATCTTATGGAAAATCATACAGACGGTCGTGAGGGTGCTCTGACGTCACTGCCATGTTGTGATATAGGGAGTCTCGGGCAGCGTCCGAAGATGCGCGCGCACATCAGTAATCAGTGCAGCCACCACGATCTCTTTAGGGCAATAAGAAATTGAACCTTTGCTGCCGTTATGATTGCACGATTCATGTTGGCGAACCTGTTGTTTATTCGTTTTAGTAACCATAGCAACCCGCCAATCTCTGTAACCTAAACGGTGAGGCCGAGGCATGGAAGGTGAGTGAGGTTATTTGTTTACATGCTGTGTTTCATCCAATTAGTTGGTAATCAGCAATGGTGATAAGTGACTGTTATTATTTTAATAGTGAATTCAGCTGATATTGGTAACATTACAGACCATGAAATGTGAATAGCAATCGAAGGTAGGTGAAATACACAAAATCCGTAATATACTCTTTTAGTAGTTAGTAGTGAGTGAGTCCTCCTGTTCATTTAACCCACCAGCCGCCACTGCGTCGGGCTACTGGAAAGATCTCACGCGCCAACGAAAGTTGACGTCGGGCTACTGAAAGGATTTCGCGCACCAACGATATTTGGCGACGGGCTACTGGAAGAATCTCTTGCGCCAACGATAGTTGACGTCGGGCCACTGGAAGGATCTCACGCGCCAACGATAGTTGACGTCGGGCTACCGGAAGGATCTCTTGCGCCAACGATAGTTGACGTCGGGCTACTGGAAGGATCTCGCGCGCCAACGATAGTTGACGTCGGGCTACCGGAAGGATCTCGTGCGCCAACGATAGTTGACGTCGGGCTACTGGAAGGATCTCGCGCGCCAACGATAGTTGACGTCGGGCTACTGAAAGAATCTCTTGCGCCAACGATAGTTGACGTCGGGCTACTGGAAGGATCTCGCGCGCCAACGATAGTTGACGTCGGGCTAATGAAAGGATTTCGCGCGCCAACGATAGTTGACGTCGGGCTACTGGAAGAATCTCTTGCGCCAACGATACATTAGACACATTACTTGAAATGGCGACCTACCCATGAAGAGGTAGTTGACGTCGGGCTACTGGAAGGATCTCGCGCGCCAACGATAGTTGACGTCGGGCTACTGAAAGAATCTCTTGCGCCAACGATAGTTGACGTCGGGCTACTGGAAGGATCTCGCGCGCCAACGATAGTTGACGTCGGGCTACTGGAAGGACCTCGCGCGCCAACGATAGTTGACGTCGGGCTACTGAAAGAATCTCTTGCGCCAACAATAGTTGACGTCGGGCTACTGGCCGGAATGATCTCGCGCGCCAACGATAGTTGACGTCGGGCTACTGAAAGAATCTCTTGCGCCAACGATAGTTGACGTCGAGCTACTGAAAGAATCTCGTGCGCCAACGATAGTTGACGTAGGGCTACTGGAAGGATCTCGCGCTCCAACAATAGTTGACGTCGGGCTACTGGAAGAATCTCTTGCGCCAACGATACATTAGATACATTACTTGAAATGGCGACCTACCCATGAAGACGTAGTTGACGTCGGGCTACTGGAAGGATCTCGCGCGCCAACGATAGTTGACGTCGGGCTACTGGAAGAATCTCTTGCGCCAACGATAGTTGACGTCGGGCTACTGGAAGAATCTCTTGCGCCAACGATACATTAGACACATTACTTGAAATGGCGACCTACCCATGAAGAGGTAGTTGACGTCGGGCTACTGGAAGGATCTCGCGCGCCAACGATAGTTGACGTCGGGCTACTGGAAGGATCTCGCGCGCCAACAATAGTTGACGTCGGGCTACTGGAAGAATCTCTTGCGCCAACGATACATTAGATACATTACTTGAAATGGCGACCTACCCATGAAGAGGTAGTTGACGTCGGGCTACTGGAAGGATCTCGCGCGCCAACGATAGTTGACGTCGGGCTACTGGAAGAATCTCTTGCGCCAACGATACATTAGACACATTACTTGAAATGGCGACCTACCCATGAAGAGGTAGTTGACGTCGGGCTACTGGAAGGATCTCGCGCGCCAACGATAGTTGACGTCGGGCTACTAGAAGGATCTCGCGCGCCAACAATAGTTGACGTCGGGCTACTGGAAGGATCTCGCGCGCCAACGATAGTTGACGTCGGGCTACTAGAAGGATCTCGCGCGCCAACAATAGTTGACGTCGGGCTACTGGAAGGATCTCGCGCGCCAACGATAGTTGACGTCGGGCTACTAGAAGGATCTCGCGCGCCAACAATAGTTGACGTCGGGCTACTGGAAGAATCTCTTGCGCCAACGATACATTAGACACATTACTTGAAATGGCGACCTACCCATGAAGAGGTAGTTGACGTCGGGCTACTGGAAGGATCTCGCGCGCCAACGATAGTTGACGTCGGGCTACTAGAAGGATCTCGCGCGCCAACAATAGTTGACGTCGGGCTACTGGAAGGATCTCGCGCGCCAACGATAGTTGACGTCGGGCTACTAGAAGGATCTCGCGCGCCAACAATAGTTGACGTCGGGCTACTGGAAGAATCTCTTGCGCCAACGATACATTAGATACATTACTTGAAATTGGCGACCTACCCATGAAGAGATAGTTGACGTCGGGCTACTGGAAGGATCTCGCGCGCCAACGATAGTTGACGTCGGGCTACTAGAAGGATCTCGCGCGCCAACAATAGTTGACGTCGGGCTACTGGAAGAATCTCTTGCGCCAACGATACATTAGATACATTACTTGAAATGGCGACCTACCCATGAAGAGATAGTTGACGTCGGGCTACTGGAAGGATCTCGCGCGCCAACGATAGTTGACGTCGGGCTACTGGAAGGATCTCGCGCGCCAACGATAGTTGACGACGGGCTACTGGAAGGATCTCGCGCGCCAACAATAGTTGACGTCGGGCTACTGGAAGAATCTCTTGCGCCAACGATACATTAGATACATTACTTGAAATGGCGACTTACCCATGAAGAGATAGTTGACGTCGGGCTACTGGAAGGATCTCGCGCGCCAACGATAGTTGACGTCGGGCTACTGGAAGGATCTCGCGCGCCAACGATAGTTGAGGACGAGTTACTGGAAGGTCTTGTGCATCAACTACAGTTGACGTCAATGAGGGGAATGAATTATTTTCTAACAAGGCCACACTACACTACACTGTATTTTAATGTGACCTTGGTTATAACATCGTCGGTAGCGAAAGTGTGGTAACTATTATATAATAAATAAATAGGCAGTATATAAATGTCTTAAAGTCTCTCTCATAAGAACTAGGTACTAAAGATGCGAATCAGTTCTTTAAAATATGACAGAAATGACATAAAGATTTATAATAATCGGCAAGAAAGGCGAGATTGTGGCCCACTAAAATACTTTGTTTCGTGATAAGCTGCAGAAATGTTTCAGACGTTGTTGTGTTTCTCGTGAAATGTTTCACGAAACCAAGTTGCACTAATGTTATTCGACCTTATCAGAAGAATCAGAAGAAGTGAAGAAGTTCTGATGAGGTTGTATGATATTTAGAACCGAACATAATGATCATAACCATCAACAAACAGGTTTGTATTTTACCTGTGAATTAAATTGGAGTCGAGTGCACGAAATAGGGCGGGTGGCAAAACTGTAAACTCATCAAATAGTGCTGAAATACTATCAATAGTCCGACTATCGATAGTTTTCGATATTTTTTAAAAAACTATCGATACCATCGATAGTACCATAGATAGTTTTTGTGATTATTAATTTGCGTTATTTTTAGTTTTTAAGGTGATTAAAAAACTGCAATCTCAAATTCTAATAATGCCAAATATATTTTAATACCATAAAAATATTATAATTGTTAGATAAAAATAATAACTTAAGCTTACAAATGGATGAAAAATTAATACAATATTATTAATGTGTAAATACTGCGTATGGTTGAACTAAAACACTTAAACGTACCTCAACGTAAAAATAATAAGAAATAATCGAATAATAAAAAGAAAGAAAGAATAATAAGACGATAATGTGGTATCGCCTGCAGCGTTCCAACGTGACCGGTAATATCTAAGGTAGGTTATGGTAGTGTACTCAAACTGAGATAATAAATAAATTATCACTTCACTTCAAAGAAATGTTATAATCATCGGAGAGTTGTTTTATGGAGATATTCTTTACAATTTTATTAATTTATGTCATTGATATGGATAAAATTGTATTATTTTGAACAATAATTCAGCTTGCTAAACTATCGATAGATTAATACCGATAGTCTCACTATCGGAAAACTATCGATAGTAACAAACTATCGATACTATCGATAGCACTATCGATAGTATTTCAGCACCGGCTATCGATAGTATTTCAAATCGTCTGCTAAATCTTAGCTGAATTGACAAAGTGAAATGCTTTTGTTGAATTGTCCAAACTTTGTTTACATTTTTCACGGCCCTTTACGTGTAAATTTGTGTTTACTGTATAAAATGTAATCATTGAAGTTGTTGATTAACAACCCAAACAAAAAATAAACAATAATTTCGTCAGCAGCTTAATAATAATAACACTCACTCACCCGCCCTCTTTGGTGCCCATGATTATAGTGAACTGAACGAACTGATCAATAATTTGTTAGTATAAGTATACAGTTGATTTTGAAGGCAAGGAAAGTCAAGAATAATAGAATCAAGTAATTAAACATCCATTTAAATTCATGGAAGGAAAAATCCCATGCTGTACAAGTTCACTTCAACTTCATGTAACATTCAACTGTGGCCAGTGTTACAGGTAGGAATTATTGGTATAAATCAATCTAGATAAGCTACAATATTAGTACTTACTCAAAATATCATTTAAAGTCTACCAAAGATTTTGGTTGGTTGGCTGAAGGGCAAGAAGGTTAGAGTCTTGGGTAAATGCCTATGCATTTTTCAGTAAGTTCTTACTGGTCTCGAAAACAACAATATTTTTTTCAAAATGTAGGAAATTTTATGTTGATTCTAGACTGTTTTCTCGGCTACAGTTCCGCAGAAGAAGTATGCTTCCTCAAAATCTGGAAAATCGAATAACAGAACAAAATTAATTTTTCCAAAACTGGTCATGTGGTACTCAAATTATCCGGGAGAGCGAGCAGAATAAGCATTTGCAAGAATTGTTAAGATCCGATAGATATTAATGGAGTTACAGCTGGAAAAGCGCCAGAAAAGTCCAAAAAAAAAGAAAAACTTCGTCCAAAATAATATATTATGTGGGTACTCTAATTGAGGGAAATTAATTGCAAGCTGAATAAGAATAAGGCTTTGTAAGAATCTTACATAGCCTATAAGGGTCTAACATACAGTAACAGGGTTAAATCAAAATAATATCGGAATTTTAAAACTATATAGCTTTACTTTTGGTTTGACTAGTTTGGGTTATTGTTTATTTACCTTACAGTATATCGGAATAGGTTGGATTAAGAATTGTTAAGTTAGTCTAGGTTGATGAGGGTCAGGTTTGGTTAAGTTAGGTTAGGACGGTTTATGTTACAGTACCTTTATTAGATAATGCTAGGATTAGTTAATATAGTCATTAATTATGAGGTTCGTGGGGTACAAGTTTCATATCTGATCTTTTGTCATTCGTTTCTCTAGCAAAGTCTCCTATTTATTTATTTGCAATTTAAACTTAATATTAAATTTGTGGTTGGATTCCAAAAGATCCTTAATTAAAATATTTGAATGTTTTGCAGATGGAATTATCAATCAGATGGCAGTTGGATTGGAGTTTTCCGCCATTGTGTTTGGGTGATAAGTCATGAAAATGGATACTTATTTTATAAAGTTAATGGTAATCTTCAAAGACTTTTAAAAGATGTAAATATATCAGAAGAAAGGTTTGGGGATTATTGCAAAACTTTTACTATATCTGAAAATGATGTAACAGACGAAGTAACTGTAAGATATGTAGTCTGGGACTACTTTAGATTATTTGAAAACTTGGAGGAGCATTATAAAAGATGGTCTATATGTGATTCAAAATTTAAAGAAAAAGCTAATAAATTCTACGGTCTACGAATGCTGAAACAGGATCCAGAAGAAATACTGTTTACATTTATCTGCTCATCCAACACAACAATTAGCAGGTGAACAGATATAAAACAAAAGGAAAAAGTGATGAGGATCAGTTTAAATTTTGAATAAGTTATTCCCAATGGCTGTTCTGTCAAAAATTGTAGCAATCCGTGGTGAATGCAATGAAAAGAAGTTAAATAAGGGAAGGGGGGGCAGGCCTGGCGACAGGATTTTCAGGCCCCTGTGCAATATTCAACCCTGGGCCCTAATACCTGATTTTTTTACTAGTTTTGTGTGCTTTTGGGCCCTTTTCAGTCGTTTCGGGCCCTTTTTGGTGTTTCCGGGCCCCCTGCGAGCCCGGGCCCCTATGCATTTGCCCCCCCTTTCGCCGGCCCTGAGGGGGGGAGGTAAAAGTTTTAGGCATTACCTGCAGTTTTAACGTAGTAAATTACAACAACCAAATTATATATAAGTTTTCAGTGCTATGAATAACTTAATAAAGAAAACATAAATTGATTGATTTAGCCCTTTCCGCACCATAAGCTTTTAATCAGTCATGCTTTTTGTCTGCTATGTGTCATAATGTAGTAAAGAATGCATATGGTTTTCTTATTACTTATTAAAAATAGACCGTGCTAAAAGTCTTTCTTTTAACTTTAATGAAAATCTATGGATTTATCACATTGTTGGGATTTGAATTTCATAGATTTACAACTTTCAAATATTCGGTGTTCAGTTGACGGACACTTGAAGCTGTGATGTTCTTCATTTGGGACAACATGTCAGTGAATTGTCACTTGACCCTTTTCACAAGAAAACAACAAGCAAACAGTCATGCTCACATGAAACAGCAAACATCAGCAAAAGTCATGAAACAGTTTAGCCTCATCATTGCTACTACTTTAATCAGCTTTTGGCCCTCGTTAAATGGATAATTTAATGATACTTCCAACAATTTTTTTAGAATGATCACTTGTGTATTAATATTTGAAAAATGAAACATTAAGTACGGTATTAGATCTTAATCTGAATTATATAAAAAAACTGTCAATTCGGGTGCAACTTAAAGTTTTTTGATTGAAAAATGCATTAAAATATAAATAAGTTGCCCAACACTGAGATCATTTCTGATTTGCAGGATAACCGTAATGGTTGAATCTCTTTGCTCGCTGTATGGAGACAAAATTTGTGATATAAATGGTGTACAGTATTATGACTTTCCTGATGTTGGTAAGCTAGCTCATCCTTCATTAGTGCAAAATCTTAAAAAAGCTAAATTTGGATACAGAGCTGAGTATATTGTCAGTTCAGCTTGCAAAATAATGGAAATGGGAGGAAAAGCATGGTTTAAAAGACTTACTGCAATGAATTATCAAGATGGAAAAATGGAGATGATGCAGCTACCTGGCATTGGAGAAAAGGTATTGAGCTAATAGTAATTTTGGTACATTCTATATGTAATAATAATATATGTTTAATATGTTTTAATTTGAGTGCTTGTATTGTTTTCTTGTGAGTATTTTTTAAATGCCACCAGACCAGACGCTTGACTCATATTGGTTAGAATCTATATTATTAAAAGAATTTCTGGTATTTTGTACAGAGCAAATCGACCCCTAGAAATTAACTGTTCTCCACATATTTGGTATCAAATTAAAGCTATTAGGGGAAGGTCGGCAGGTATCGGACACCTTAGCTTTTTTTTGACTACTCGGTTTAAGGATTACGATAAGTAACTACCTTATGCGTCAAATAATACTTCAGTATTTCATGTGCAATTAGTTTAAATTATTAATAATAATGACAATAACAACATACTGTTTTTTGAAAAGGTTTACCTGTTTACAAAATGCGACTTCCAATTTTTGGAGGGTGGTATCGGACAGACCTAAAAATAGTACTAAATTTAGGTTTGGTGGATATTAAATCATACAATTGAATAAATTTATAATGTATTTATTTCCTAAATGATCTTTCTCCGATGATTTCTTTATTTCCTAAACGATTGCTCCTCAGCACACCAAACCTCTCACTTGCAGTCCGTATTATTATTTCCTTAGACAAAACCTAGTCTATTGCCAATTTAATGGACACTACATCATAATTCCCTCTTATTTTCCCCATGTTCCCTAAAAAATCAAAGAATCCAAAAAATCCGCGAATTTAAGTGGTCATTACATTGTCCGATACCACCCGATTGCAGCTTGTCCGATACCAGCCGACAGACAACACAGTTTATAATGGCTGTCAAGCCGCAGTCCACAATGCGACTGGACCTAAACGTCGTTTTTACTTAGTATAAAGTATACTAAGTATTTTAAACTCAACTATGACCAATATCATTTACTTCAATCGATGCAGCAGCTTGGGAAAACTATATCCGTGCACGTGTCCCAACTCAAAAAAACAAAAAACTCCAACCACAACAAAAGCCGTGTACAGTAACTGTTCAATATGGCGATGGCCCGACTTGCTCATTTAGGTGGTTGTACTGACGGCTTGACAGCTGCTGCCCCTAGCGTAATTTTCCTGAAACTGGTTCTGTCCGATACCGGCCGCTGTCCGATATCAGACGACTTTCCCCTAATGTCTAGATGTTCCTTTTGTGGGTTTGGAAAATATTGTATGAAAAGCCTTCACACAGGAGGCTTTTCAAATTCCAGCGAAAGTGCTACTATCTGTGAGAGAACCTGTGAACTTTTTCTAATTCATATTTATTTGTAACAAAACAGATGATTAAGATTTGAAATAGTTCCAGAGATGCGGGGCTAGCAAAAGTCAGTTAACATTCATAATTAATTATTATTTTAATTTCTTAAATATTGACGTTTTTTAAGACAACAGGAAATAAGGAAGAGTATTTGACCTATTGAAACTAAGAACAAGAGTCTGTATTCAACTTAGTTTACTGTATTTATTTTCGTAAAAGGTAACTTAAAAAGGAACATAAGTAAATTAGGAAGCGCTCTAGAGATGGGACTTTTTAACAAACTGTTGACAGTGAATACACATTGATACATGTTTCAACACATTGATGCATGTTTCAACGTTTAGTGTTCTAAAATATCAATATTATATGAATATTTAACAAAAGGATTCAAGTTTTGAAATGCAATGTAAATTTGAAACCTGTATTTTTTAAATGTACTTGGAATGAGATGGATATTAAAGTGTTAACTGTTAGCCTGCCTATTTTACTCGATTTTGAAATGTACCAATAACTATATGCCTATTTAATAGGGCATTTCATAGAAAGTTATGATATTTGCTTGGGTAAAAATTTGCAAAACGTGTATTCAAGATGTGAAAAAAATGCGGGTCAATTTGAAAATTTAATTTTTCAGCCTTTATGAGCATTGAATATATAGTTTTTACGGGATATGGCTATTTTATAAATGCATTTATAAATTAGTTCTTTAGTAGGTCAAAGGTTTGACCATCTTCTTATCGTTTGTTGTTAAGGCCTAACAAAGATGAATGCAAGGAACTGACGCGTAGATATTATGTAGAATTAACATAAATAGTCATACTTTTGAAAGAAAATTCTCAAACAGCAGAGACATGGAGATGCGCCAAGCAATGAAAATTAACCGCCATTTTATGCAAAATGAGTTTTGTTGCACTGTCAAAATTTCAAAGTGTAGAACGTATACATAAATAATTTTAAAGCAGTGTTCGATTTAGTTTGTTAGTCAATTCAAATATCAGTAATTGTTTTTCAATGTATTATGTATTATCACAGTTTCACATTTAGATGCTTTATGATTGTAAATAGAACAATTAGTAAATGTAATAATTTGTCTTGGATAGCTAGAAAACGTTCTCAAATGTCCCTCTGCGAAGGGAAAGTGATAATTGGGAATGTCACGGTGCCCATCTGGCGTTCTTTCACTGTTTTACGGCCTCAACCCTTTCTTTATGTGAGGGAGGGCATCGCACAGTCAGTTGCTAGCAGAACTCATTCTGGGACGGAGGGAACAATCACTCTCTCCGTATTTCATTCAATTTATTTTAGTAGTTTTCATTGCAATCACATTCATTACAGTCCACTTTGTAACTAACAGTTTTTACAGTTTATTAAATCATAGTTTTTATCCAACTATATTTTTATCTATTTTAAAATACCAAAACTTTGACGCCACAACCACGCATCGCAACAAGCAGAGTCTAGAAAATTAAAAAAAAAAATAAAAATTCACACGCTTTCTCATTGTAAGGTATTTTACTCTGAAAAACTCCATACATAAACAACATTAGACTAAAGCCTATTTTACCATTGTTTTTAAGTCACGAAGTGACGCGGGCTGCTAGTATCTATTAAATAAGTTTTCTTTTCTTTCTAAAGGGTTTCTGCAATAATTACATGGAAAATGGAGTTTAAATTTCATTATTGAAGTTTAAACTGATGAATATTTTCATCAACTTCGTTCTATTTTATATTTTATTTATAAAAAATACCTCCATTCTTCTGCAAGTTTGACTAATTTTTAGATTTATATCTCTAAACGAATGACGCTACTTATTTCACTTGTGTGCAGGTTGCAGACTGTATATGTTTGATGGGTTTGGATCACTTGGACACCATCCCAGTCGACACCCATGTGTTCCAAATCAGTAAACAGTACATTCCTGCACTGCAGGAGAAGAAAACTGTCAACAAAACCATTTACAAGCAGATAGGAGACTTCTTCCGGGCACTGTTTGGACATCATGCTGGCTGGGCCCATGTTGTTAGTAAGAAATAGCATATTACGTTACTAGACTGGTAAGTACTGTTTTACGGGACGAGCATGATAGTTCCCGCGCGAGCCTGAGACAAGTGCAGGATTTTTATGCGAGCACGGTAAAACTTCCCAGGAAAGACGTGTTGATTCGTTTCCGGTTGAAGGTTTCCTGGCGGACGGCACTGCTGCCACCCTTTTAGGTATCAGCCAAAATTTTAATAATTTCTTTGCTAGTGTTGGTCTAAATCTGGCGCGCTCTGTCACTGCCAATGGCCCGCCTGAGGTGGAGGATGCTGACCATCCAGTTTATTCAGACTTTGCATTGGAGCCTGTCACTCACACCCAACTTATTGATGTAATTAACAGCCTAAAGGGTGGGTCTGCCCCCGGGTGGGATGAAATTCCATCTAAATTGATAAAGAACTACTCTTTCTATTTAATTCAACCCTTGCTCCACCTAATCAATCTTAGTATACGAACTGGAGAGTTTCCAGATGCTTTTAAAATAGCAAAAGTGATTCCGATTTTCAAAAGTGGTTCAAAATCTTCTGTGAATAATTTTAGGCCGATTTCTTTGCAGATAGTCATTGATAAAATACTTGAAAAGTGTGTCAAAATCCAATTGAACAAATACCTAGTTGCGGAGGAAATCATAACAAATTTGCAATATGGATTTAGTAAAGGTAAAAATACTTCAGATGCACTATTTGACGTTTCAAAACTAATTCTGGAAAAAAATTGTGAAAATTGTAATGTAATGATTACATTTTTGGACCTTGCCAAGGCATTCGATTCTGTAGATAGAAATAAACTTTTAGAAAAATTAGAACTAATTGGTGTTAAAGGAAATTCGTTGAATTGGTTTAAAAATTATTTTAACAATCGTAAGCAATGTGTCACAATTAATGGTAATAATAGTCAAACTGTCAATGTAGATTATGGAGTGGTGCAGGGAAGCACACTTGGTCCATTACTTTTCCTCATTTACATAAATAATATAGCCAAATTGAATATTCAGGGAAATCTTTTCCTCTTTGCTGTTGAGACGGCTCTAGTGTCTTATGGTAGGGACTGGGAGGGGGCGTATGATCAGACATCCTCTGACCTGGCTAAGATAAAAAACTGGTTTGATCATAATATTCTCACTGTTAACATAGACAAAACAAAATGCTTGCCTATATATTTCAAGAACAATTCTGGTCCAGGTCAGAGGGTGCTTCGAATGCACTCTTGTGGCGAACCGCGGTCCTTCACCTGTGGCTGTGGTGTGATTGAGCAGGTGACTCAATACAAGTACCTAGGCGTAATATTTGATCATAAATTGACTTGGGAGTCACATGTTCATCACATTAAGCAAAAATTGAGAAAAATGATTTATGCGTTTAAGCAGCTAAGTCAGGTGTTGGCCGTGGATTGCTGCAGGAGTGTGTATTATGCCTACTGTCAGTCCCTGCTGCAGTATGGTTTACTGGTTTGGGGTAGTGCCTCTGCCTCGGTTCTTGAGCCCTTGGCGGTCACCCAACAGTCTGTGATAAAAGCAATTCTTAATAAAGGCCAAAGATATCCAACAAATCTCCTTTTCGAAAATTTTTCTGTTCTTAATATTAGGCAATTGTATCTTAAAACTCTCTTAGTATATGTTAAAGATAATAAAAGCAAAATCTTTACCCCATCTACCCATGGCTACCAAACTAGAAATAAAACCACTTTGGCTATTCAATTCCGAAACCTAAATTCAAATCAGATCTGTTCAATACATTTTATTTGGCTCATCAGTTGTATAAAAATCTCCCATTCAACATCATTAATAAAGAGGGTGGTAGCATGTCTGTTTACAAGCGAGAGATTGAGAAGTGGCTGCTCGGTGTTGGACCGGGAATGGCAGAGCTGTTGATTCGTTCGCCATACGCATCTTAGTGTTTGTTGTCTGCGGGTATTCTGATGTATTCTGATTAAATATTTTTGTTTTGACTTTGAATGATTGTACGATATTTGATTTTTTTTCTCCTTTTGTTTTATATAATTTCTTAAGTAATAATTTGTTCTATTTTTTATTTTTTGTTTTTAATGGGTAGTTTGTTTCTCTTATAAGTTTTGTATATATTTGTGCTGCCAACTAGTGGAAGAAGGACTAGTAATATTTGTTCGTGCCTAAGAACTCTTCCCCACACTCAGACTTTGGTCTTGTGGGGAATAATTTCCTGTTTGTATCGTAAATAATTTTCTGTCAACTTAATGGAAATAAACAATCTTGAATCTTGAATCTTGAATCTTGAATCTTGAAGAAAGAATTAATTTCTCCAATTACATTACATTTTTTCATAAATACAAATACAAAAGGTACAATTGTAATTAAATTTACCATTACAGTTTAATCTAAAAAAAGTTATTTCTAACCCGATAGACTAAAAATAATATAAAAAACAAAAAGTTTAAAATTTTGGGATTACCAGTATGCTAGTTTGTATAATTGATCATTTTGCAGTGTTTTAGAATTTTATAAAAACACTTGAATATTGATGGCTAAATCTATCTTAACCAACTACAATACTTCTTTACGGAAAGTATTCTTTTTTTGTAAAGAATACTTGTTTCCTTCTGTCCCTCATAACCAGTTTAACTGGTAAGAACATTGCCATTACCATGATTATATTTTTCCTTTTCTAGATATTATTTTATTATCGTATTAAAACAAATAATCTAATGTTATTCTTGTGTGGTTTCAGGTTCTCTTTTGTGCTGATTTGAAAATGCATAAGCCAGTGAAAACTAGCTGTAAGGTGGTGAAGAAATCAAAGACACAGATTGCAAAAGTGGTAGTATCTAAATACTTTAATGCTCATAAGAAAGAGCATCCAAGTGATACTATGTTGACTGACTAATTGCATTCATTCAGAATATATTACATCGTTATACTCTATGATTTGTTAATTATTAAAAATACCCAAATTAATTTTTACAGCAGGGCCTGATTAAGAGGTGCGGTGCCCTTAGGCTTGAGTTGATTTGGCGACCGCCTCCCTCTCTTCGCTCCCCCACACCATGCCTTTATGGGGTTTATGTATCATGAAATTACGAAATTATTCCTCCAGCAAAACTTCAGAAAACTACATGTAACTTGGAAACTAACTAAACACTTTATCCAAAAACTACGTTCATTGCACACAAAGTTATGCACAAAAAATAATATCCATAAACTACTGCACACACAGATATGCATAAAAAATATAAGTCTAGTTAAATCAGTTACATGTTTAAGGACAAGCCGCCGCTGCATGTGACACATAAGTTATTATTCACTTTATTCTCTAGCAACTTACATACACACACTGCTTTTCTTTTCTGTCACATCCGACTCAGATAGTAGTCTTCGTTAGACTTCATCATTATCTTTCAGTTCAGCAACAAACGTGTCACGCACAAGCGCATCCTCATGCTTATTGCGCTCTCGCGCACTTTAGTGGTATTCTGAACCACTTGGTTTCTTCTTTTCACTCATAGCAATATCAATCATTTGTGCTTTTCATAAATACAAATACCCCCGTTGCAGCAGACCTGCATACTCAGCGAATCATGGGGAATGAGTATGCAGGTTTTCTGCTACAAGTATATTAAAACTGGGTGGTTTTAATTCAATATTTAGTAGATCTGAACTAGAAGAAGCCATTTACCAAGTTTTATCAAGATATGTTGAGAAATAAGCGAGATATAGAATCTTTCTTATTTCCCATAAGGTTAACATTGGGACAATGTACTGTGTTTACCACATTCAATATCTCGGCAACCGATGGACATAGAGCAGTGATTCAAAATACTAAATTGTTTGTTTTTTTTGAGCTGGATTCAATTGTGTCAATAACAATTTGATAACTTTTATTTTATATGTAAAAAACCCCATTTTTGAGGGGGTTTACCCCCCTTTACTCCCCCTTTCCGGTAGTCCGATCAGGCTGGTTTACGAACTCGTCCGAATAATCACTACTTTACACGGCCATGCCAAATTTCATTAAGATCGGACCATTTTTACGCGAGATATATATATATATATATATTTACGAAGATGAACGAATAGTGTTTTTTACGAAAATGAACGAATAGTGTTTTTTGCTTCTGGGGGCCCTAAAACAAAAAGTTATCATGGTCTCGGGCTTAGGTCTTACCAAAAGGTATTAAACAGTACTAAAAGTATTACGGTAACACCTTCCCGGGAAATTTGCTAATACAAAAGGTAGAATTGTAATTAATTTTACCATTACAAGTTAATCTAAAAAAATGTGATTTCTAACCGGATGGACTAGTGTGCTGTCAATCATTTTATCTTTTGTGGAACTGGAGAATATTGGAAACTACTTTTACAATCACAACTTATTATTGAATTCCCAAAAAACCAAGTAGATAAATTTTAAAACCGCACAAAATAAAATTACAAAGGAACCAACAATAACTTATGACTCAAATAACATTGAAAAGGAGAATCAAATTAATTTTTTAGGTTTAACAATAGATGAAAATTTGAACTGGGATGACCATGTACAGAAAATTTTAATCAAAATTAATTCCGGAATCCATGTGTTATCAAAAATGTCTTTTTATTGTAATTTTATTGTAAAAGTATATACTTGGCCAATGTGCACTCTCATCTTTTATTCGGTTTAGCACTGTATGGATGTACAAAAAAATTAAATGCCGGTATATGGATAGCACTTTGAAGCAACAAAAAAAGGCTATTAGAATTATGCTTCGGCCAAAGATGATGATTCGGCTAAAGAACATTTTAAAAATTTGAAAATTTTCACGGTTTACGGTCACGGTCAATATATATTTGAAACAATTCTAATTGCCAAGAAACTGATATTACTCCAAAACAATACCATTATCTCACTCTTATAATTTGAGAAGGAATTTGGCCTAATTCAGCCTCGCAGATTAAAATTTTATGAGAAAAAGCCGTCATATGCAGGTATTGTTTTTTAAAGCTTGAACCTGAAAGTATTAAACAAGAAAATAACTAAACAAAATTTAAAACAGTACTTAAGGTTTTGATTTGGATTTTTGCGGACATTTGCCATCACTGATAAGTAAAAAACTAGTTTCACGACGTTTCGGGATCTGGAATCTGATCCCGTCTTCAGGTGGAAGAAAACCTAGAACATAACAAGATTAGTAACACATAGCAAGAAAAACCTAGACAAAAACACAGCTAAAACAGAGAACTGTAAAAGCAGTCATAAAAACACTATGCTGAAAAGAAAAACAATAACACAAAATAACACAGAAATCACAAATATCAAGAATCACCAGTCTGGAGAGAGCACGTCCACTCCTAATCAAAGCTGAGCTGAGACTGGTGGGAGGAAGGAAATGGCAGCGGCGACGGAAATGGCGGCGGCCACAGCCAACCAAATCACGGCGCGCTACCGGTGGCAAAAACCTGAAACAGAGACATGTGATATGCAAATTCCGTGCGTCTGTTTGTGTTTTTTTTAGTTCATTCTTAACCTGATTTTGCCCCTTGGCCTTGCTACGTGTTAACATGTTGTGAGAATTTTGAGCAGAATTGTTAGTAATTACCCTATTTGCTGACACTTTATTTTCCCTGTCTTTAAATTCTTTGTTTAATATTGGTAGCCATACTGACCTTATTTCAAGTGAGGATGGACTGATTGGTTGGTCTGCTAGTTTTATGTATGAAGCTTCAATTAGTTTTCTTTTGAAAAAATGAGGTTCGCGGTGTAGTACTTAAGGAATATATTATAAATTTAGCTCTACAGGGTGTCACGAAATTATGGTAAAATATTTTAGTATATGATAGTACAGGTAAAAATAAGAAAAAAAGTTCATATAAACATAGGTCCAAAAGTGCTTAGTTTTCCGTCTGTGTGTCTGTTTGTGATTTTGTCATATTTAATCATATCTCACGAACCTCTTAACGTATAAACTTCAAACTTGGTACATGGATGACCACTATTAAGACCTATTTTTGTAAGAAGTGTCAAATTTCTACTTTGTACCATTTCAAAATGGCGACTGTTTTTTGTTTTCAAAGCTAAATATCTTAAAAACCGTAAATTTTAGAAAAATTATACAAGAGACAAAAAAGTTGTGAAATTTAATCCAATTAACGCTGATATTAAGATTATGATGATCGGACTACTAATAACGGAGAAATTTTAACTTTTCTGAATAAACACATGGTCCTTTAGAACAAACTGTCAGAAATTTCCATGTTTTTATTTGAAAAAATTAAAATTTCTCCGTTAATAGTAGTCCGATCATCATAATATTAATATCAGCGTTAATTGGATTAAATTTCACAACTTTTTTGTCTCTTGTATAATTTTTCTAAAATTTACGGTTTTTAAGATATTTAGCTTTGAAAACAAAAAACAGTCGCCATTTTGAAATGGTACAAAGTAGAAATTTGACACTTCTTACAAAAATAGGTCTTAATAGTGGTCATCCATGTACCAAGTTTGAAGTTTATACGTTAAGAGGTTCGTGAGATATGATTAAATATGACAAAATCACAAACAGACACACAGACGGAAAACTAAGCACTTTTGGACCTATGTTTATATGAACTTTTTTTCTTTTTTTACCTGTACTATCATATACTAAAATATTTTACCATAATTTCGGGACACCCTGTATATTCATTATAAGAGTTTTCCACCTCCCAAAGAGAACTGTAGGTACAAAAATATTTGTATTCTGTAGGTGTACTTATTATTTTGTTTGTTTGTTTTAAGTTTCTTGTTTTGTCTTGACTCTATTCACTGTACCACTAATGTACATGACCATGAATAAAGATGATTGACTATTTACTAATCCCCCTTCTGCAGGCTGCAAGAGACTCTGAAGTCTTAACACTATCAAAGCGCATAATGACATAATATATCCTACTTACCATTTTATCTCCTGGTGTAAAAAACATGTTGCAGTAAGAAAGGGCCAAGGAACTAAAATGCTCTCGATTTCGACTAATTTGCTGCGAACCACGTTCCAATCGACTAATTTGCTGCGAACTGCGAACCACGTTTCAAAACATGGTCCACATCAAAGTCGCAGGACGCGCCATATTCCCGACTGAGCCAAAACTTCCCAAAATGATACAGGTCTTTTATTCCCTTACTCAGGGCAGTAAGATAATGTTCATACAAGCATATTATACAGAATACCGAGTGGTGGTTACACTGTACAATCGCGAGCAGGAAATACGGCGGGTGAGTGAGTGCGCTGTAGGCGAAATTAATTATTGTTTATTGTTTGTTTGGGTAGTTAATCAAATATAACATCATATTAGGTGAACCCATATGAATTGGCACGATTATTAAATTATAAATGATCGTCTGCCTTCTATGGGCACATAATATATCGACAATCTATTATAAAAATAGGTTTTTGGAACGATGTAGCGTGCTGAAAGTGTCTCTGATGGCCAATTGATAGGATGCGTATTGCAGCATTGTAAGCGATGTTCGTTGTGCACTTGCGTATTCATTACAGTTTTCTTTTTTTGGATCTGTATGTCAACCTTCATCTCCTTATGGAAAAAGCAACGTGTCAGCCATTGGGTTGAGGCAAAATTAGTAATATATTGTACTGTATTGTAATTGGAGAATATGTACTCTTCTAAGTGGCTGATCTTTTGGGTGACTCATCATGTCACGCCTGCACTCGGTGGTTCGCTATCGTTTGCTCTAAAAATAATAGCAACATCATTAAGTTAAGTCGTTGTATCTACGCTAATATCCTTTTCGATCTCAGACAATGTGTATTCCGAGTTGTGTATGCTGCTCATCTGGAGTATTTTTCAGAACTCAAATCATCACGTTGAAATCTTGTGCTTAGGGATTAACTTTAACTAAGTGTTCAGTCAAGCTGTTCATGAGTTCATTGCTGCAACAGCCGTTGGCTTTGTTTATCATTTTTTCTTTATCACCAGTTTCGACATCCGTCATAGATACAAATTTGAGCATAATATAACAAATGCTTTTCTCGCGGTTGTAAGGTGCTATAATTGAGTGATAAATTGTTGCGTAAACTTTATGCATGAAAAACCCCCCGCCATTGTTTTCTTCAATTTAATAGTTATTTTGCTTGCCATTGCGAGCACAGAGTTGTAAGAACTAATGTTTTCTTTGTAGTTTCTGTTCAGACTATCAGTACCAGTAATAAGGCCTTGAATGTAATTGATTGCTTTGTCGGTATGTAAGTAGATTCACTTTCCCTTATGGCAGCAGTATAAAAATTCTTAGCCTCTTCCTCTTTTTTCTCATTGAAAATGTAGCGCGCCACATTTCTAACATGGTAATGCCATCCCGCCAAGTGAATGCTGCAGTATCCTTGGATTTGTTAGTGATATTTTTGTCAGTGCAATTTTCCACTCCGCATGCGAAGCCTCTGTTTGCACACGCACACCTTGCCGTACATTGCCCAGCCGTGTCCGACCGCTATAAACACTTCTTTGTTGTCTCGTTCTTAGCATGTTTGAAAGAATATAAAGTGTCCGATCACAACAAATTTTCGTCGTCTTGTCCTTAAAAAAAAAAAAAAAAAAAAAAAACTGGGCTGAGTTTGAAACTTATTTGATACCTATACTCAATCCCACATTCACCTTTCAGTACAGACCATATGGAGATAGCTATTCTGTTACCTTTGCTTAGATCCTACACAGCTGATCAGATGTTTATTTGTTTACATTTTCGCTTCTGTCAAAACAAATTTTATTTTCAAATAACTTTTTCACACTTTTTTCGAGTTATATTGCCTAAATTAAAAATCTAAAGACGTTACATGAATCTGCACATAGAGACGCGCGTTTTGATTTAGCTTATAATATGTGGGGGTAAGTCTTAAAATAAAAAAGCCTTATATTCATCAAAGTTTCCATGTAGCATATTAATAATATAGGTAGTAAATACAAATTTACACGTAAAATACCTTAAGAAACGTAAACAAAGCTTTGACAGTTCAACAAAAACATTTCATTCAGTCATTTCAGCTGATGTTTAGGAGTAAATTGTTTGAGTTTGCCGCCCGCTGTATTTCTTGCTCTCTAAACCAGTGTATATTGTTTCCATTGTTGGTAAAAAACTTTCCTTTGATTTACACAACAGTGGAAACTCCTGTACGCCCAACTTAACTATCCTCAAACTATCATTTCCATTTGGCGAAATTGGGGCCTGCCACTACCTAGAATGTGCTGCTATCTTTTGTGGTCTCAAGTACTAGGTCATTCTCTTTAACACTCTTCACTTTTACTTCAACAATTAACCCAGTCACCTAGGCAACATAGAAAATCGTCAAGTTATAGTTATGAATCCAAAGTAAAATTATTTCAACCAACGCCTATCAATATCAAAGACTAATATTCCCCTTCAAAGTTCGCATCTGCTTCGAACCCGACAAGTGATATGAATTTTTATTTTCATTCTTTGTGCTCTGTGATTACAGACCAGATATTAAAACTTTTAGGTAAAGCGGTACAAACCCCTCAAATGTTTATGGCCATGCTGGGAATTGATCCCGCAGCTCTAGGACTGAAGTCCAAAACGCTAACCGTTAGGCTAGCAACACGACCAAGCCCATAGTGTATAAAGGAAAATACTTTCCTGTAGTCATACTTGAGAAAAAATTTTAGCAGGAACTTCCATTTTTAACCATGGGCCAGGCTTTTCAGTTTTCATGGCCATATGTAGCACTGAATTTACTTATTATGGCACCTTGTGATTGCATCAAATTCATTTGGCAATTTAGCTATTGATTGGCGGGCCCAGGACCCTTGGAACTGAAGTCACACGCTCTACCACTCCATGTTGAAGTCTCTTTTTTATGGTTAAATGAAGATTCATCTACCCTCTTTTGGGTGGTTTTTTTTTTTTTTTTGTAATATTGTGCTTCTGAAAAAACTGGGGATTTCAAGTTTCCCAGAAGGGGGGGGGGTTCTTTTAAGAGAGGTGGTGTTGTGCGTCTGGAATGCCAAGACATTGAAAATGCGGTGAGCTGTATGTAAGGACCAAAAGGTTGAGAACTACTGGAGTATAATGTGTCAATGGAAAACCGATCCTATCTTACAAGGTAATTGAACACAGCTTTGATCGATTTACACTTTCTAAAAACAGGTTTTGAAATATGGTAACTGAAAACTCACCCATGCACAAGTTCCTGAAAATCTTAAACAAAAACTGCTTATTATGAGTATTTAATTACTCGCTGAATTCATCATATGGCCTACTTATCATAAGATCACTGTATCACACTACTAGAAAATATCAGTTTTTTTAAACAGAGCTGCCACTTAAAAAATTGAATTTTCCATGAGAGAGAACTTAAATAGTTTCCACTTTTTCTCGTTGTGTATTAAAACTTTTTACCACTTCAAGTGCTCTGGGGGTTCCGCTGGTTGTGAACCACTAAGTTTGATAAGAAGTGGACACAAAAATACTTTTTAAATATAAGGACCCTTAAAGTGAAGTTAAGACAATTAAATAAGAGCAGGATTTAGAGAAGGCAAAAGAAAGGCATCACTTCAGATAAAATATTGATCTCATGATTTTATTTTCGCTATGCTGTTACCACAGAACATGATCACTGGCAATATAAGATAGAATCAAACCATGTTGACAAAGAACGGTAAAGTTTTGTGGTGAAAACAATAATATTCAAAGTAGAAATCAAACAATTAATATTTTAATTTTTTTATATTTTCTTAAATAGGAACTATAACAATATATTATCTGTACAAAATAACTTTAACAAAATAAATTCTATGAACAAATCAACATAATGTTTTTCAGTAAATACCTGCTGGTTAATTATTTATCATCATACTTTGTTTTTATTACATATAGACTTTCTATGGAGTATACGAGATATTTTATTAAATACTCAATACTTTATATGTAAATTTCTTTAAAATGGAATGATAAGAAACAAATGGTATTGAAAATACAAATGTCTAAAACTGTAGAAATTAAAGAATTAATTACAAGAAGTAACATTAAAAAATAAGCAAAATAGTATTTTCAATTAAAACAAATGATTTTAACTAATACAGTAAAAACAAATCCACCCACAATAACCAAACTGAATTCAAAAATAGATCAATTTATCAAGCCAAGCTACAGCAAAGATTTAAAGCTCTTTAAACCCTTTCACAAATATATAGGTACACTAGAAACTGCAATGGAGACACTTGATTTGTGTTTCTTTGATTACTATATTTGATATATTTCCATACAAGAAACCATCAAAATTAACTCAGACACAAAATGGTGTTTCAAATCAATACTTGACTGAGTGTTTTAAATTAACGCTGGGCCTGATCTAGGATTTAAAATTACTGTGAAGTGTATGTTTCATATGGCTTAAAAAAACTAGCCCATAATTATTTCTTATTACTGTTACTTAAAATGTATACAATATTGCTTGAACCAATCATTTTACAGTAAGTAAATTACTAACATCAAACTAAGAACAATTAAAGTTTTATTTTAACTCTTACAACAAGGTAGAATGAAATATTTTCTATACATAATATTTACACTTGCAAAAATACTTTTACATACACTATTTTTACAACTGATGAGCATTTTGAATACTAACAATATCATGATAGCAGTAAACATGATCACTCATGCAATGAGATATAGTTAAAGGTCTAAACTCAGCTTCTAAGTCAATTCTTAGGGTACTAGTGTTTGGGAAAAATTAAATAATAATTCAATAAAATTAATGTCCAAAATTTTACGTAATCCTGAAAATTATAGATAAGGACAAGACTATAATGAATAAAAAAAATGAAAAATGATTATCTTGTTTGTACTTGAACTATATGTTTTCACTGAATAAAAAGTTCACCTTTATGATACATAATACAGTATATGACTTAACTCTTAACTTGGCTTAAGTAAAACTTACAAGGGAGTATAAACTACAGGGGCTTATAATAAAAATTATGGAATATAAAATCTAATCTTATCAAGTTGTGCTGCATGCTGTTAATTCTCAATTAAATCAAAATCCTAATGAAAATGTTAACTACACAACTTTAATTTCTAGAATTTCCTAAACTAGAACACATTCACTGATTTAATTTTCCATCATATTTAAAAGATTCCCTGCATTTCAAATACCACATCATCATTGGATTAAAAAGATAGAAAGTATGAAAACTGTACAAAATATCAACACTCGCCTTTGAGAATCCAAAACAATACCTAAAGTAAAGCTACAATTGAGTAATTTAACCGCTTCTACCATAAGGTCTATGCTAAGTTTTATAATTTGTCCCACTTCTAAAGTAAAAAATTTTCTCTTTTACAGAGAATATAAAATAACTGCATCAGTTTCAGATGGTACATGTTTGATTTACCTCTAAGTTCAACAAAGACAATAACAGATTGAAAATTTAAAACAGAACTCTTAAAATACTAAAATCCAAAATTTGGGAGTATTGATTATCATCATCTTATTTTGGATTGTTATCCCTAGAAGAGTTATGAATTGAATCAACCTTATGGAAGAAGCAAGTAGGATTACAAAACTTGAATGGGACAGCTTTAAACATGTTTAAGCACAGATCAACAAGTAGAATTTTAACGCTATCTTTAACATTGACTATAAATACAGAAGTAGATTTCCCATTATAAATTGAAAAAGTGTGCAGACTTTTGAGATGGCCAAAATTGAAAGAGTACGTAGTCACTCGAAACAAAATCAGGTTATGCTGCCCTGAACTGCTGATTGCACTTACTTGAGAGAATATTTCACGAATTTGGAGCAAATGGAAGCCAAAGTGAGATTTCCTTTCTTGGGAATATTTTTGTTTTGAAAGGAGGGATACCCTGCTAACAAGACTTTTTGTTTACTTTTTGTGTCGGTGCTACTCCATTCCAGATCTTCAAGTGAGTTATCTGTGTTTCCCTCCCCCTTCAAAACAAACAAATTTTAGCTAAGAGCTTCTCTTTCATCATTTTCTTGGAAAAAGCATTTTAAAACATAAAACATAAAAATATCCACAGATGAAGAACTATTCAGATTGGCAACCTAATTCATTTTTTGTGTCCGTTTTTTCTAGCGGTGTCAAGTTGGTTGGGCTGTCTTGCCACCCAAATCGCACTGGTATCAAAGTTATTACTAGCTATCTCTGTTCTTTGGGACCTAAAGATTTGATATTGACGAAATTATCCTTAAGACCAATGCAATATGGGCGACAAAACAACCTAACAAACTTGACGCTACCCAAAAACGGGCACGAAAAAGTGCATTAGGTTGCCGATCTGTATAGTTATTCATCTGTGACATAGCTGACAAACGCCAAAACTAGTTTATGGCAGCACTAAAAGTTGGTGACATGGCCAGACTTTGTCCATCTCAAATTCTGGCCTGAAAAAAGAGCCACCCATACAGATATCCCATGGCAAGCCCATGGATATACAGATATCCATGGCAGATATACAAATGGCAAGCCTGCTTCTGTATTCAAATTCAATCGTTTCAACCTCTTGTCACAGTGTAAAATTTGGCATCTACTCCTATCACTTTTCAGTCTATTCCCAGGGGGTTTTGGAAGATCACATGCCGGCGGCATTATGCCGCCGCTTTCTCGGTCGCTTTCTCACGCAGGTTGTTCAAGTTGAGTTGATGTCAGTGGCAATGTTCGGTGACATCGATGATGACCGACTTCTTCCAGCCAAACAGGAAGTAGCCAGTCGCGGCGCCCAGAGCAACGGCCACGCACAGCCAGACGTTGTACGTCATGAATATGAGCATCAGGAAGTAGCTGATTACGATCTGCACGATGTGCAGGAGCGTTTGGAACGCATGGTTGATGCTCAGCATTGTCGGCCTGCAACAACGAAAAAGCGGATTAATTTTTGCCGTTATAAAGAGTTTTTGGTTCTCTCTTTAACCCAATACATCAGGACATCATTGCTCCAAACTGCTTGGAACAGAACTTAATTTGGATTGCAAAAATGTTAGGATTAATCGTAGCCGACTACGAATGATCCTCATTTTGTAAAATTACATTCGCGGAACATGTTATTATCTTTTTGAGCTAGATCAGTTCTGCTAATCAGGTGTGATCGTCTTTCAACAGCAAAGTTAATTCCAGCAATGAGCAAACTTCTTTTACAATGATGTTTTATTCATTTCTACCTTGTCAACATTTTATTATCTCTCTTTTACTGAATTTTTTCTATTACATATCTGAACATGTACATGAAATCAACTAGAGATTTCAAATAGCGGGGTTCGGATTAGTGAGGTTCTGTTGTACTTCGCCAGTTCACATTTACTCGAAGAAAGCAAAGGATGAACAGCAACAATACAAGCCACATACTCAGCAAAACTCAATAAACTTATTAAAACTATTGTGGATCCTAAGAGATGGCTTTGAAAGCCTGTGGTCTGCAAGTAAATAACTAGTGTTCAAACACAAGGCAGAGGGTCCAGCTACTGAGAATTAACTGCTAGAGTGCTAGGCACCAACCCACTTAAAAAACTTTCCAACCAGTTGCCTAAAGTTCTTTCTAATTTATGAGATTTTGTATCAATATATTACACATTTTTTCCATGTGGCATCTACTCTTTTTTAACATGCAAGTCTTGCATAAGTATATAAGTAGTCTTGTATAAGTAACCTTCTTTTATTTGCTTCCTGTGTGAGAGTCTCCAATCCAGGCCCATTTGGAATATTGTAATTAAGGATTAAGACACTACACATTTTATTCTTGCAGTTTTCATGGTAGATGATTGTGTCTGCCAATTGGTAGGTGAAACTGGATTAAATGATCGCCTTAGAAATATGTGACACACTTTGAACAACAAAGGAAATGAGTGTAGCAGGTGATAGTGAATGTGTCTGCAAGCATGTGCAAAGTGGTTTTAACAAGTTTTCTGCAATCGTCAACTTATGTAGTGGATCACACAGTGGACATTAATGGTTGTAGATGCCCAGTTTTAGTATGATCTCAGTTGTGTGAGCAAAAGGTTTTTTTATCGTTTGCCACATCTACAACACATATCAGTTGAGGTTAATTACATTTCTGGCAAGTGCGGCATTAGATTGGCCATCTTGATTTTACTATTGAGCACACATCGGAGACACATATTACTAAAGTAATGATGTAAAAATTTATGTTTACATGAATAAATAAAATTTGAGATATACTAAAATACTTTTATAAATATGTTGTGTTTTTTGCATTTTAAATTTGCTTTATAATCATTTTCCGCAGAGTAAATGTTCAAGAAGAAACACAGTAAATCTAAAAAACACATTTAGAGACTTGTCAAGTTACCTAACAGCTGAATAACAGCCATCCTACTATTTTAAGTGTATTTGTGAATTTGTTAGTCATATTATGTAAGTCAGATGTAACAACATGTCCATTTGTTAAGCTAACTGCCAGCTGCTTGATTTTAACAAATCTAAATTATTTCTGTATCAAAAATACTAAGAATATTTTAAAATTTCAATCAACAGCAATCTGCAAACTTCTATAACTTGCAAACTATTTTCATTAGCAAATTATATAAATAATTTAAAATTATAATTGTTTTCTCAACTATAATTTATAGTAAAAAATTATTTTATTTTGATAAACATTTGTTACTTTAAAAAATATGATTGAAAATATTAAGTTTAAACACCTAAATAATTTGTTTATATTTGATAAATAATTTCTTGATTAGCATGATACGTGTTGTTGTATTCACTGGATGTAAATAAAAAACGTCTTACAACATTTAAAAATATATTTACACTTATATTCTATTTATATACAAGATGGTAAATATACAAAAATGGCGATCGATTTCGATTGGTGTGACCAATCGAAATCGATCACCATTTTCAACCCTTTTTGTATATTTACCATCTTGTATGTAAATATCTATAAGTATAAAAGAGGATGATGGTTTGTATATATATATATAGTTGGCAGTGATAATCTCAGACACCGCTGGACCGGTGGCCACGAAACTTGGTATATACATGTAGAATTTCATGGAGTAGGTTTATACACCATCAATTTCGTGATAACTTTCAGGGCTTAGCCCTGGGACCATCGTAAAGGTACCCATGTCAGGGATTTTTAAAGAATTTTAGTTAGATTTGTTTACTAACAAAACACATGCAATTCAAATTTAAAACAGGTGATGTAAATTAATGGTATGTTTCGTTCTGCTATTTAATTGTATTTGTTTATATGAAGATTTGTTTCTTGGTGCCAGATGGTTAATGAATTAAACTTTTGCATAATATATTTTAAATGCGATACACTATATAAAATGCTGGTATAACATAAAATAAATCACTGGCTAGATATACTTGAAGGACCTTTTTTTATATCAGCTGTTATTTAAAGAGGAATAGTGTTTTACTGTTAACTATTCAATTTATGTACATCATTTTCAAATACTGCCAGGATGGCATATTCATTCTTTTGTTCAATATAGACCCTCGAAAATTAAGACAGTTTTTTTAATTGCTGAATTAGCATTGTAGTTTTTTTGTTGAAGGTAGACCCTAAAATCTCAAGAAAATGATTTCTGACAGGGGATACAATACCAAGCCATTTTATATGGCTACTTATACAGAATGATTTTCTAATACCCAGGTCTGCTATGATGGATTACATAATATAGTCCTACCTAACGGCCACTCTATTCTGTATATGCGAGCAGATTCAACGCGCCGCCGAAAAAGCCAAGGGTGCCTTTCCTTATGTCGTGCCCCATGATCATCACCAGGGCAAGCTCATATGTGGTAAGCAGAAACGACCATAAATGCTTCTCGGCGTTTGACTCAGGTAATCTGGTATCGGTAAACTCGCTCTCAAGAGCGTGAGCGCAATCCTTTCCACCTCATAGCAAGATCAACTGGACAGCCGATACAAGCAAATGGCACTTGCAAGAGGGAGCACCACTGATATTGGGCATGAGCCTACCCAGGGCAGCAACACCATTTAGGGCGCTGGATAGGGTCGTATTGTTATTATAGACATGCCCTTTAGGCAGGAATATAGTACCCCCATCGCAGCAGACCTGCGTACTAAGCTAATTTCAAAAAAAAAATTTCCGTTTTATGGACGTACATTTGACATCTTTAAAGAAAAATAATAAAAAAATAAAATTCTATAAATAAATTCTTACAACAAGAATATATAAAAAAGCAAAACTATATTATTGAAGGGTGACACTGTATGTTGTATTTTTATCGTGGGCGAAGCCACGGGTCCTGCTAGTGCAGTATAAGTGTACATATATTTTCAAGTGTTGTAAGACGTTTTTTATTTACATCTAGTTATATTTGATGTAAAACTTAATTTTTTTATACTGAATTTCTTGCTCTATATTCTATACAAAAATTGGAAGAAGATTAATGATATTATTTTATGGTTAGGCCGCTAATTTATTAATTGCCAAGATTTATTTATAATTAATCAGGATTTGAATTAACTAAGCTTTTATTTGAAAGAATGATGTATATATAACAATATTACATTTTTAAATGATTTGTCAAGAAACACAATCTTTAGAAAGATTACATTTCGACAAAGACTGAAAGGAAGAAATTACAATGACATTAATTTCAAACAATGTTCATGAGTATTTTTCTTTCAGACTTAACTCAGTAGGTAATTAAGTTCCCTACCCAACAGAATGTGTGGAATTTCAAGTTTTATGGAAAAAGAACAGCAAAATAGCAGGATCTCTGTTTATGCAGTCCTGTTGCATATCAACAATGAAATCGACTGCTTCTCCTACTAATAACAAACAAAATGTTTTCCCCTTTCCTACCAACCTATACCGTTACCTAATAACTCATATAGTAGTTATGCCAAAACATACCACAGAAGTGATATCTTTAATACTGCTTTATGGAAAGTTTTTGGTGAAAGGCTAAATACTTGGTGGTAGTGAAAACTGTGAGTAAAAACACACAAAATCATGCAAACTATACTTACAGAACAGACGAAATTAGACTATTACACTGAAATATGCTGTGTTAGTGACATAATTAATTAAGGTTGTGTGGCTGCTGTTATGGGCAAACTATTTCGCACCTTCACAATCTACTAAAGGATAGGGACATCCAGATTTTAACATCAACTTCTACTGAAATCATCCTGTGCCAGGATTAAAATTTATCTCCAAAAAATTACTTTCAAGGAACTTGAAGGAGCTAAGTTATCATTTAATTTTTTTAATATAAAATGTGTGTAGACTGATTAACACCCCGAATTCTCTTATCTGCTTTTAATGTTTTTTTTAACACAATGGCGAAAGTGTCAAAACGGCTGGTTATAACGCCCCCAAAAACTAAATTAGCAAAAAAATTTTAATTTGTTTCCACATTACAGAGCTTTTCTCAATGAACCCCAAAAAATTATGAAAAATTCGGCATGACAAAAATAACTACACCATCTTAATTTTAAAAGTGTATATTATATTGTCTTTGAGTAAAATACAAGACTCAGATGTTACTCGCAACATTTAGAATATAAAAATACGGGTTGAAACAAATAACTGTCAATTTCCATTACACTTTGACAGTTGATGCTTAGAGTTGGCAACCAATATAATTATCAATGGTTTTGTAAATAAAGAATTTTTCATATATTTTTTAACATATGCAAGATTTGAGTTACAAATAATATTAAAAAAAGGTAATGCTTTCAGTCATACAAACAAAATTTTAGAAATGCAAAATCGAGTTATGTCAATTCTTTATTCAACCTCAGATATATTGATTACTCTGAAAAAAAATAACTTCTTTTTCACTTTAAAAAATGGCATGTTTTTAAAAATGTGGTTTTACATACCTGATCAAACCAGTTCAATTCTTAATCTCATGGATTATTGCAATTTCGGCATAAATGCCATCATCAGATCCTTTTGTACAAAATCTTAGCTTCTTTAAGAGTTGTCAACTTTAAAAAAAAAAAAATAAAACATTTCAAACACAGTACAATTAAATGTTTTATTTATTTTTTTAAAAAGTTGACAACTCTTAAAGAAGCTAAGTTTTTGTACAAAAGGATCTGATGATCATGGCATTTATGCCGAAATTGCAATAATCCATGAGATTATAATAAGAATTGAACTGGTTTTATCAGGTATGTAAAACCACAGTATGTTCATATCCAGTTCTGGGGCTAAACACCAAAAATGATGACATAATTTTATTTTTTTTCTGGTTTTAATTAAAACGGGTTGTATTATGCACAATTTGTACTTGGGGATTCAAACAAAATTCGAGTTAAAGCAAAATCTGTTTGTTTTAGAGAATTTTAGTGGAAATGAGATAAATAATATTTTTTTCTGGTTTGAATTCAAACTTTGACTGCAGTAAAATTGTACAACTTGTGCTTGTGAATTCAAACAACATAGGATTTAGAAGAAAATATGTTGTTCTAGAGGTGTTTACCTAAGCTTTAAAAAGTTAAAGTTATAAGTTTTGTGTATATTTTTAACTGAAATAAAGTGTCAGCTAAAAATAATTCACGAATATTTCAGTGTATCACGTCCAACTTCCTATTTTAAAGAGTTGTATGTATATAGGGATACAGGGGACAGACACTTGCAAAGAAATGAAATAAATAAAAATCAAAAGAGAAAAAAACTAAAAACAAATTCAAAAATCACGACAGAACATGCACTGCTGGTTCAGACTTACGGTTGTCTGTGAATAACTTCGCCCACAATACTGAAAGAAAACAATCATTTGAGCTTTTGCTAAACTGTTTACAGATTGGTTAACACATTATCAACAATATACTTTGAGATAATCCTCTTCATTCAATCAACAAATTGGCTCTGAAATTGATACAAAACCAATTTGTTTCTGGCTGGCTTTGATCCAATTTCCAACAAAGTTATAAGATTCGGAAGTTGTATTTGTTGAAGTGATATAAAAAATTAAGGATAGTGGATTAGGTACTTCACAGGGTATTTGAAGAATTTTTTTACTTGGCACAGTTAAGAATTCTAAAAGCTTATGTTTATAGTTTTTAGTGTATTAGACAATTGATATAACTGCGCCATCTCTCTTATTTGGAATAATAAAGAGACCCCTACCTTTGCTAAAGAATTTAATACCATTCAAAATATACCAAGAGCTTCAAGAATTTACGTGTAAAAACAAATTACAAACACTCCCTTAATTAAATGTTTGCGGGTTTAAAAAAATTTTCAGATATGTACACTGCACTAACAGAGAACATGATAAATATGTGATGTAATTATTTCCTGAGTTTGTTTAATACTAATAAAAGTGTTATTTGAAACTATTAGGGAAAATTCTTGTAATTACAACACTGAAAATGCAACATGATTGTAAAAAATGTCGAACATGTACATTTTTATTTTTATAACACGTATACTTTTAATCCGTCAAATACTGAAAAAATTCATGTAAATAAGACATATTATTTTCAAATAATGTGCTATATTATGTTGTTAATTACTACTTTGATGAGGGTTATGATAAATCAACGACCACCATAAAATGAAAATTTATCATGTTATGAAAGTTAGTCCAATGAACACCAAAACTAAAATTGTCACAGTATAATCATCCAAAATGTAGTTAGTAGCTTCATAAGTTACTTGACCTCTGGCGTTCACTTTAAGTTATTTATTGTCAACATCTAGACTTACTGGACAGCAGGATTCTCTTCTGGAACCGCATTCTTGTTCGGAGCTTCCACAGAGCGATATTGCAGTGAGTTGTATGTCTTCCAAAACAAGTATTCTCTGTGGAGAAAGAAACATTTTTACTGTAAATTATAACTCATAATGAACTTTACCCAGTTTTATAAAAATTTAATAACCTTGTATTAACTTGATAAAACTATTGAAAAAGAATTAAAATAATAACAAAGTAAGGTTGCTTTCATCCCAAATTGTGTGTTTTTGCTTCCATAAGAAATAAAAATTAGAATCAGCAAACTACATTGCATTTTTTTTTATAGTGACACCTTGAAAAAAGCAACTTCTACCCCTGATCTTTATGGCAAAATTGACACAAATCACTTTTTTAGAAAATAAAACAAATTATTGACTGAGAGGTAATAGCTACCTAGAAATCATTTTGAAAGAAAATATTGCAAAATTTAGTTCCAAACTTCTCAACACTTTTCATTTTTTACTATTCTCAAGAGATAACATTTATAACGTGAAAGCTTGTTTTATGGCTCTCTGCACTGGTGTGAACTACTGCAGTGTAGTTTTTGTTGGCATGTACGTTTACAACTTTGTTTGAATTATTAAATCATTTTACCCTGAATAACCTTTATTTTCAGCTTTAAAAATGGTTTATGTTGAAATAAATTTTTCAGAAGTCATATCAACAAGCCTTGAGAGTTTGAAAGCCTGTTAAATTTCAAACCCTGATAAGAGATCTTGACAGTAGGTTCTTGAACTCGAAAGATTAAAACTACTATCTAAAATCAATGTTCTGAGAAGTGCTCTTCTGAAATAAATATAGGTCAAATAAAAATCCAAAATTAGATAAATAACGTGTTGGGCTTATAAAGTACAAAACTTATTTGCATATTTCTATATATGAAATTAAAAATTTTACCATAGGCTAAAGCTTTTTATTAGGATGTGTAAGATATATAAGCCTTAAAATAATTAAACAGCTCCTCAGATTTCATACACATATTTATAATTATAAAAAAAGGCTACAAGATCGCGCCACTATCATCACGATCATCGCACTCATCCTTCACTCATATTCAGGGTAAGGTCCTCCATGAGGTACCTGTCTCACCAAAGAATGATAAAGAATTTTAACAATTTGCAATGTTACTTAACTGTTGGAAAATGAAATGTCCAAATATTTTTAGATGTATCCAAGCTATCTGAATAAAATCACTTCTTTAGATCGTCTATATTTTTAAAATTCATAATAGCGAAGGATTTGTAATGATTATTTAATTTTTTGGACTTTTCCTTTTGCTTCTAGTGTTTAAACTAAACACTAGAAGCGAAAGGAAAAGTCCAAAAAATTAAATAATAAAAACCTTTAGATCGTCTTAATATCAATCATTTAAAAAAAAAACTGTTAACAAAAAAAACACTAGTGAAAAAACTCTCTAGTATCTGAAAAGCAATAAGAAAACTTTCTCACGTTTTGAGCTCTGGAAACAAATACTTTATGAAAATGAGATAAAAAAAATCGCAGCCATCAAACATCAAACGTTCACAACACACACGTACATTTCAATAAAACCAACCCTAATAAAACACTACACATATTATGGTTAGAAAGGTTTTCCGAAACAAACAAATGCTGGACAGGACCTGTAGTACTTGAGTCCTTCGTACAGCGCAGCCATGAAGAAAATGCCGACCATCGAGGATATCAAACCCGTGTACGACGAGATCTTCCAGAAGGAGAACAGGATCGTCTCCTCACACCCGAAGTGGAAATACATCTGAGGGACGGAAAAACAATGCTTTTAGAATACTCAAGACTGAAATATGTTTAGACTGTCCATTAATGAAAAAATACGATTATTTTATAGTAAGTTATGAGGACAAACACTTAAAGACTGAAAACTATTTTTTTTAATATCTCAAGATTTATGAGAATTTATGTTTGAATATTGGATATTTGGTGCCCTATACAGCTGGGACTTCTTTCTCTCCAGTAAAACCCTAAAAGTTCAACACTCGATACTTCAGCACTCTTTAAAGCTCAATTACATGGGCTATAAATCTAATTAATGGGACTCTTAACATGAGCTACTACTCAACAAACATTCAAAGACCACCAAATATATGGTCAAGTAATTTTAGGACCTATTTTAGGATGTAAGTATTTATTAGGACCTATTACAAAACTAGCTGTGTAATGGTGTAGGTTTAAGGTCTTTAATAAAGTTAGGAGATGTATATAAAAACTTGTATTTTTAATGTTTCTATTAATATAAACCATGTTGAGCCATTTCCTCCTTTTAGTTCAACTTTTGAATACTTTCCAAAGTCCACTGTGTCAAATTTTCGAAAGTCCACAGTAGTAGTAAGCTGACTAGATTATGTAAACTTTGTAAAATAATAATTTTGAATTGGCGTTATTGTGATTCTTAAGAAATTGTCATAGAATAAAACCGTAAATAACTTTTATTGAATGATTTTTCAGTTGAGTTTATTATTTTTTTATTTTTTAGTTCCATCTTCCAGTAAGTTCAACTGAGCAGCTGATTTTAGTTGCATTAATTTTTCGGAAGATAAATGTCAGGGAGCTGATTGTAAAGCCAAAAAAGTAATTTACTCAAGCGATTCAAAAAGTTGCCATTCACCACATCTCAATCTAAGAGCTTTCACTCACTGGACTACAATACTCAGGCATTGTGACGGGTGAAAGTAGTTATCTGATATGAGACTAAGCAACATACAGCCCTGAGAAAGCAGTTGAGGAAAACAACAACCAATTTCGTTTCCTTAATTACCACTATAATGTCAGGGATGAAACTATGAAATTCGTACCAAACCAATATTGCATTAACAAAAATCTCCATCAGGTAAATCCAGAGGTACTAAAGGGGTTTCATCAAGTAGGAGGAATCGTGAAATGACATTATCTTCCTAACTGCCTATTGGTTTATAGTAATTGATTCTGACAAAAAAGGGTTTCCTTAGATTTTTTTGGTTCAAAGAATAAGGTATTTTTTGGCTTTTGCAGCTTTTAGTCATACAACTGGCTGCTAGCTTGGCATAGCTTTTCACGGTCAACTCTGGATATATTTGTTTCCAGAAAAATACAAACTAAAATAAATATGCTTGATATTTTCTGTAAGGAGTAGATTATTAATAATTTTCAATATGTATAAACTGAACAAGATTTGAAAGACAGAGATTAGAAAATCACAAACTAATTGACCACTCATTATCATATTCGACATGACATCAAGCAGCTCAAAAAATCACAACTGCATTTTATAAGCTAGTTCCTTCTATGTTCAATAATTTGAAAATACTATCAACTCCAGACATTTCCCTCGACACAAGTTGAAAGCTGGGCTGTCCCTCATGGGAGGAATCCCTCATGGGAAGCCAACTATTGGCACTCCGACTGATTGTCCAGTGGAAAAGCTACATTTAAAGGGTTCCGTATAAATAACAGTTTTTATTATTCTGCGGCCCTAGCGACAACTTTTGAAACTGTGGTTCACTGAAGCCTGTGTAAAATTATTGCACAATCGGCAGGGCACGGGTCCACATGGCGTCATTTTGCATCTCCAGTTCTCAAAATTTTATACAGGGTGTTTTTTTTAAACGCAACCCAAAACTTTATTTTATCAGTGAAGGGTTATTTCCCCCCAGGATCCCCAGATTTGACCCCACTATATTATTTTCTTTGGGGATGGTTAAAAAGTAAGGCATATGAAAACAATTCACAGGATATTCAGCACCTCAAAACAAACATAACAAATTTAATGCAATAAATTCAAAGAGATGCAATATGTTTTCAGGAATTTGATAGAGAGAGCACAACTTTATACAAATCACATAATGTAAACTAATTGTAATCAAACTGAAATAATAGGCTGTATAAAATGTAAAGAAAAACAAAACAATGCTCATTTCATATTTAAATGTGAATGTGCATTATTTAATCTCAAAAACGGGTTGTGTTAAAAAAAGCCCTGTACTAATAAATATTGGATTGTAAACATAAAGAGTTGTAGAGAGTGAATTACATCTTCAAAATCATTCATGCGAGTGCATTTAGAAGTTACATAGCGTTAAAGTTTATCAGTTTTGACACAATTTATTTTCTAAATGCACAGTAATAACATATTTTAGAATCACAATAAACTCTTTACAACTCTTCATCTTTACACTGGTGTGTTACGGTAGGTGGTTAATCCCATTAAAAGCTGGCTGGTAATTAATCCCATTAAAAGCTGGCTGGTATAAGAGTCCTAGTTTTGCAAAAACGAGCCATCAGGGCCATAAAAGGGTTAACCCAATTAGAAAGCTGCTGAGAACACTTCAAGGAGCTCAAGATCCTCACTGTAGTATCCCTCTATATTTTGCAAACAACATTATACACACGTAGCCAGCTTACAAAGGTAAAGCCAATCAATTGTGGACAAAAAAATAAGAATGTAGTATATAGGGTACCGTGCTTGTGCAATAGGAATTATATAGGCCAAACTTCAAGACCGGTTCAGGTGAGGATTGAGGAACATCATAAAAAGGTTATTAATAAAGAATCATATGGTTCAAAGTTAAGCGAACATGTGCTTAGTACTGGACATGATGTTCTGTGGGATTCTAGTCGGATTTTATATAAGGAACAGGATTGGAAAAAACGAAACTTAGCCGAGTCTCTTTTTATGAGCATTGAAAATAATCCCATATCCAGACTGTCGGTTGAAGTCAATGCAATGTTTGTAGAAGTGGTGAGTGAGGAAATAAAACAATTACTAGCTAGGGCAGATGACAAAGGCTCGGTCTTATCTGTATGGAAGGTAAACAAACCACTTCCCCCACCCCAACAGGATGCATCACCGCCGCCAGTTCAAATTCGGCGCTCGCGGCGGATACGTGACCGACAACGGCAAGTTAGGGAAAATCCCCCTGAAGACGCGGGACGTTTTTGAGGTTCCGCGAAATATCGGGAGTGCGTAGACTATGTATGTAATTGTGTTAAAGAATGTGTCTGTGTGTTAGTGTTTTTTTAAAATAGTTGACGTGTTTGAAATTTGGATTTCAACAAAAGGATTGACTGAGGGGTCTACGCTACTTAAAATAAAAAGGTGAGAGTAGCCCAAGAAATAGTAGGAATTAGGAACATTATACACACTCAACACAGACAATGCCAGACTAGCAGACCATCACCACTACAACACCAGAAACGGACAAAACTTTTCTCTACAAACACACCGTCTCAGTTTATTTGAAAAAAAAAAAACCCTCTTATCGAGGAGCGAGGTTTTTTAACCTGCTTCCTAGGGAATCCAATCCCGGACGATATTTTCAATCCCGGGATTTCAGGATTGAAAAAATTTAATCCCGGGATCCCGGGACTGATCCCGGGATTGACCCTACAAAGTATTTGCCAATACAAAAATAAATATTAAATATTGATTCGCATAAGTATACATGGTATCGTAATATAATGCGATATAGAAAGCAATTTTCCGTTTAGTTTTGAGTTGTTTTGTAATTTTACATATAAAAACTTAGAGTGTAAAAAAAATACGACATAGTCAGCCTTATCATGAAACACTGAATACAGTATTAGACATCAGAGTGAAAACGGAACACGTTATCAGGATGGTCCTGTATAACCGTGAACTAACCATAAAATATTTATTCAGACATAATTTAAAGAAAGTCTCATACAAAACATGAATGTAGTTACTTGACCAAACAATATCAGGACTTGGAAAGATGTAATTAGAAAAACTAGAAGTACGATAAAAATGATCATAAGAGCATCAATGAAAATTAATTGCAATTGCATTACATTGTATCGCAGAAACAAGTTAAAATATCTATGTATTTTTTCAGAAGCTTGAAAATATCAACTGGAAACTACTTTAATACATAATAAAAGACGACAAATAACTCAACAAAACATTATTATTTGATCAAAAACAACATGTACTGGTTTTTCTTAGTTATAACATTGTTTTAACTGATAAAATCCTTGTAAATATCAATTTTACACGTAATTTTATAATCCCGAAAATCGTGGGATTGAGCCGAAAAATCCCGGGATTGAATAAGCCCTAAAATTACTCGGGATCCCGGGATGCGGGATCCCGGGATTGGATTCCCTACTGCTTCCAGAAGAACTAAGAAGCCACACACCAAATCATTTCAAGAAAGCAATGACAGAGTGGTTGCTGGAGCATTCCTTCTACTCATTAGAGGAATTCTACAACTGGAAAACCTGAAACTGGAATACCTGAAGAACAACCAAGGCATAACATCACACCAGCATTCATTTTTTTATTAATTTTAATTTTTAGATACAAACCATGTTTGTGGATAATTTTTAGATACAAACCATGTTTGTGGATTCTTTTAACTTAAAGAACACACTATTGTATTGACACTATTGTATTTCTCCAAGAAATTTCAATAAAGAATATTGACTATTGACTACTTTATATCTCCCTTTAAATAGGTTTTGTAAAAATAAAAGTTATAAAAAAACTTACATACTTTCTCCCTTGAATACGGTTTCTTCTTGGGATATTTTAAGTACTGACAACTACTTTATATGATAAAAAACCAAGGTACTTATGAGGTCAATTACTTCATGCCAATGACTCATAATCAAGGCTAAACTGATTTGCTAAGGTCAATTGAAAGAAAGCACTTTTGTATCATGTTAAACTTAGGACGAATTATTTAAAGTTATTTGACCATTGGTTGGGATTTAGGGGAATCAATATTGTAGCTTCATAATCCAATGACAAACTTGTTTTGGTACATGGAAGATTCATGACACCATTGATAAATTCTTTAATACACCTGGCTTAAAAAAATAAAAATAACATTCTTACCCACATCATTCTGAAAACATTACCGAGGGACTTTAACAAAGTAAATAGTAATTAATAAAATGTGTAGTCTGTACTAATACCAGTCAGAAATATACTGAACACTTGACTATTGTGTTTTATGTTATCAACAAGATGGCAAGATTGATCATTCTTGAAGAAGATTAGATTTTTTAAGTACCTCTCAAGTCGTTTTTAACAGAGTGCTATTTATATTCCTGAAGAAAAGAAGTGACCTACAACATATTTAAATTTAGGGAAAATAAGATATAAAAAAATGTGATAGAAATTGCTAGAAATAAAAAAATGAGGATAGAAATTGCTGAATGCAACTTTTTGTTACTTGTTTCGCTATTAAAAGTAGATAAATCTTTAGACACAACAAAATTCAATAATTCCTCTCTGGAATTTTCAGGACAGGGACATCAAAAAAGGTGACAGTACTGTAATTTAGAACTAAATAACAATGCTAAAGATATATTACTCAGTGAGGCATCAACATGTCTAGAGTATATATATATATATATATATATATATATATATATATATATATATATATATATATATATCTTTGCAAGTTCAAAAACACATGAAAACTTTGAACAGTAGCTTCTATCAATAAAATTTCACAAATTTTATCTAGTTGTCGCATCTTCCTGGATGTGTTTTTGATTAGTGTGAGCAAGGTGTTTAAGTTTAAAGGTGTTAAAGTTTTAAAAATATTTTAAGCTGAGACTTATAGTTTAAGCCAAAGAAGGAAAACCTTACCTTCATCATCTTTAAAAAAATTTGTTTGACTTTCTCACGAAAAACAATGATAAACTCAAAAATTAAAAGTATGTCTATTTAAGTGTAAGGAACCTATCATCTCCAGTCAGAGTAGCCAACACACAGAACAGGTCCCAACATAGTCAGAAATACACTGAACACTTCAGTAGATAGTTTATTTACGATAACAACTAGCTAGAAGAAGATAAACCGTTCTTGGAAAAAAGATTAGATTTTAAGTGGAGAGCACTAGGGTTTTTTTTTCAAACAAATAGCTCATTTTTATTCCTTGAAAAAAAGAAGTGATCTACAAAAACCACAGAACCACAGTAAAAGAAGAGAAGGATTCCAAAAATATATTTTAGAGGGTAAGGAATCTTCTACACATTTAACCCTGACATGCCTGGAAATCTCTGGCATGTCGAGCTACTCCTAGCTAGACTGTCTCAGTAATATGTTGATAAGGGAATGGCTGACTAAGCAATGGACAAATGCTATTTGGACAACTGATAAGGATATAACAGTTTTGAGTTATTTCCGATATTTTCCCTTTAAACATATATTGTTTTTATTAATGCAAACGCACACTCGATGAGAGGACAATTCTGTTGAGTAAAAAATTAAGTTTAATATAGCATGATACACATAGGTATGCTTTAGTAGGTAGGACATTTCAACATTCACTTACATTAATTAAATTAAAATGTGGAAAAGTAATGAATTTCCATTGTAGAGTAAGTTTATACTGAGGATTCATTTTGCTAGGGAAATCTCAAAGTTTTAAAGTACAGATCCAATAACTGGATTTGGCAAGAAAACTCATTGCAATAGCTGAACAAAAGAGGGATCCCTTTTACACTGATGCTTATTTTTGTATTTGCCAAGTTTGGTTATGACTCAACAATAAATCACAAACAAATTTGTTTCCATATAGAAATATAACTTTTACACTGATGCTTATTTCTGTATTTGCCAAGTTTGGTTATGACTCAACAATAAATCACAAACAAATTTGTTTCCATATAGTCTGAAATGTTTAGGAAGACAACAAGAAAATTAGTAATAATGAAAGTTATTACACAAATATTATTTCAAAATGATTACCATAGGTTTAAATTCTTACCATGATTTTATCTTTTTCCCAAAGAAATAAATGGTCCTGGGAACGTACCTGGTTTATGTCCCATTAATTATAACCAAATGGGTTATTTATCACTGAAAGAGAAGTTTAACCTAACATGGCTATTTTATTTGTCCTACACAATTTGAGACTTTTCAAAAATTCATAATGTGTGGAATTTGCTATTCAATAGGCTTTCAACTATTTGTCACAATGAAAATTTAAACAAATCTAACTTTAATGATTTTGGTTATGATTTTCAGTATTATTAACATTTTCAAAGTTTGGCATTAGTGTACAACTTTACCCTACTTAATGTTACATTTTATAGATGTTACATGATGTTAAATACATAGTAGAATGATTTCTTTGTTGGTATTTAATGTCAGGTAAAATAACACAGTAAATCTTTTTCTTCAACAAATTTACTCTGAAAATTTTATTTTTATTTCAATTTGACAAAAATATGTATTTATTAAGAATACATTGAAAGAATCATTTTATATTGTTAAAGAATCTCATGGTTGCAGCTTGTAATTTACATGTCTGTTACACACCATTGAGCTTTAAGAAACTTTTTGGATTGTACAAACTCCGATGCAGAGAAACTGAAAACATTTTGCATCTAAGGCATTAAGTAGGGGTACAATTCATATCATACACGACTTACATTCAAACTTTTTGGCTTAACCGTATATTTCTAGGAATTAAGAAATCTCTAGTTCAAATTGTTATATAAATTTGCATTTCTTTGTTTTAAAATCATGCTTAATATTATGTTCGATCTTCACTTGAACCAGAAGCATTATTTTTATTATGTTTCCTTCATACCGTAGAGCTTTATCACATTCAGAAGAGTAAATGTAACAAAAGCTCATCTTTAATGTTTAATAAAAACTAGTAACTCTACAATACTTTACGTATCACCAAGGTACAGGTCGAAAATATTGTTTCAGATACACGTTTCCCTAGGACCTGTCTCGTCAGAGTCAGTACCCTTATTCTTTCCTGATTCTGGTGCTAACACCTGGGTGGACATCAACGGAAGTTGTCACAACTTAAGTAACCCAGGCTTCCTCATCCCCCCACATGTTAAACATACCACCATCTGCGGCAGCTCTCTTGAGACTGCTAGTCACATCATCTTGGATTGTGAGGGACTGGGGGTAAGGAGAAGGGCCCTCTTTGGTCTCCAACAACCCTAGCAGCTTAGAGGAGCACAATAAGCTTCGGTTGACATGCCCCGCACTCAACCGCACTCCTAAATCAATCAATCAATCCAATATGGCACCTGAACTTAAAGTCTGAAGGTGTCAAGATGTTGCCACATTATGTTCAGCGCTCAACTGAAAGGTATTGGGTGTAAGGGTTGAATGGAAAGGGGTGCTACAAAGAGGGAAAAAGAAAAACCTAAAGCTGTGGGACTGAAACGCGGGTGCTACAAAAGATCTAACTAGGTCTATGTAGCCAAGGGTAGGACCCTAGCCCCCCCTCCAAAAAAAGGAAAAAATCTGCGATGTCTAGGAGATTCCAGGATAGCAGTTTGAGATCAAACGTACCATCATCATGTGCATCATGGAGTGCTGGCCGTGGTTCATGCCGGCGTGGAGGCTGTGGTCGGAGTGCTGAGAGTGGTCGATGCTGCTGGGGTCGATCTCGGCGACGTTGTGCATGTGGTCCTCGCTGGCGTGCTCCGTATGGCCCAGGTGCTCGTGGTCCATGTGGTGGTGTTCCGACATCTGCAACAGCAAATTCTAATTTACTTCACATTTTACAAACCAGGATCGAAGTTACGATAATCCGAAATAATTGGGACCCGACCTACTTTTGTGTACAAATATTTCAGATAAAGTGCAATTATTACTAAAATTAAAAGTACTACTAAATACTGCGCTTAGTTTATTCCTGCTGTTTACCTGCGATCGGTAAATACGCACGATTAAATTTAACACCCATCTTTTAATTTTACAACGATAACTGTGATGTTACTTCCGTTGTTTTTCCTGGATTGTCTTTTGCCACTGTTGTGCCGAATACCCGTGAACGGTAAACACAAAAAATCAAATTAAAAGGCTATTTGCTTATTTTACAAAGTTATTTCTGCGATTTGGCTGAATATGCGTAATCGAATTTCATGGTCATTTACTTTTTCGACGTTACATTCCTACCGTCACCTGGGATCTGAACTTTTCGTCTATATACCCACGGTCAATAAATATGTGTGATCGTCGTTAGCAAAATTACTCCCGTTGTTAACTCACGATCTAATTTAAAGCCATTTACATCACTGGCAAAGTTTCGCCCATTTTTTACCCCAGATTAGGTATAGTTAGTTTCCCGTCCCAATAGCGTTTCGGGTTAAGCATAATTCCGGATTACCGAGTTTCAGATTACAGGGATGCCAATGTACTACAACGCTATAGTCCCTTGTTTCAGGTTGGGTAGCACAGAGGCAAAGTGTTCACATTGGATCACAAAGATGTCAGATCAATCCTAAGAAAGATCCTGAGAAAATTTTGTAAAGATTCAAACCTGGACTTAGCTGCCACTGGTTATTGGGCTATCGATTAATAATCTTGTCAATTGGATCAGCTGATCTTTGCCGATAACAAAGCTTTTATATCATCATAGACTAAAAGAAGTCAATATAAAGAAGTTAATAAGTTAATATAAAGAAGTCTTCCCTTTCTTATGAACCAGCTGTACCCGGATTTGTGTTAGGCAGGATTTGAAGTGGGCGTAGTTTGACTACATCAACAATAGACAGCGCTGAAATTATTTCAGCTCCTTATTTAGGTTTTTAAAATGTATTCGCTAGAAAAATAAGAGTTCTTTAGCTGATGTTTGCCCCCTGAATAATTGGCTACATAACTCCTATTAAAACCCTAAATAATATTTTAATAGATAAGTGTTATTATTCTATTGATGAATTTTTAAAAGATAATTTAAATCTACTTGACCCCTGAAATTTTTCTTTCTCTCTCATAATAAGCTTGGTATTGTAAAAATTTGATTATTGTTATTAATAATAAGAATGACGATGCACCTGTTTCAGATTACTATATGTAACATACAAATATTTTGTGCTAATAAAGGACTTATGACTTATGACTTATTAAATTCATAATTACTAGTTGTCAGAAGTATGTTCGATAATACTGCAACTATGTTCTCAAAAATTGGTAAACTTTTTGCTATGGCATTGAAAAGTCTCCTAAATTTACATTCAATGATATCATCCATTTTAAACTCATCTTTGATTCATATTCCCAAAAAATTCATTCATATTCAGTTAAAATACGCAGTGAGTGCTGCAGTCCCGGTCTTAAATCACATTATTCTGATTTTTTTTCTGCCCGAAACCCTTATGTTCTGGTATTTCGCTACCGGTTTGCAGGTTACATTCTCATTTTCAGGCTCAAATTGTAATCAATTGGGATCATCCTGCATTAAAAACACAAAAATACACTGAATATGAGATTTAAAATTATACAAAACACTCAGTGTCAGTGCTGTTTTATTTATTTTTCATCTTGTTGAGTTTGATTTTTTAACTTTAGGGGGTTCTGAAAAACTCATCAGAGTGAAATTTGGTACCTAAAGTTGAGGTTCGACACTGGTAGGTTTCGACACTACATACCAAATAAAAATAAGGACTTCCACCATCACAAAGCACAGAACACTAATTATTTGGTAAAAAAGGCGGCTTGCAAAACTATTCTTATCAGTAAAATTAATACAAACATTTTACATGTTTACCACTATTGTTTTTTGTGAGTACGATATAGATTTCCTTTACAGTTGCATTTTAGGAACACCTAAATCACGGTTTTAAGATAATATTTTTTCAACAGACCATACAGATAAATAGGTACATCTTTTATCAGTCAGGAAATGTAGCGGAAGATCATAGCACAACACAGCCTCCAGCCGCACTCCCTGGGTAATACCATATAGTGTTAGATAAAGGATAATAAACATAAACTATCTCGAGACTGCCACAAGGCCTTGGAGTCAAGGCCATAATGTCAAAGGGCATTTCCTGTTTTGTCCTTTCCCATCGAATAACAAAAAGCCTTGGCCAGAACATGTATGTAGAGTGTGTTTTAATTGTTGTTACATTGTTGCTCTGTTGTCTTACTTAAAGCGCCCATTTAAGCTGCATTCACACTACATTTTTTATGTGAAGAGCCAACCAGCCAACTATCCAGCTGTAGAGCCAACTAGCAGAATACAGTTCTATACAAAAACTTACTTTCAAAAGGTGGACACTTCAGCAGTTTAAAATATTCCAAAAATTATATAATCTTACAAAAAATATATAAATTTATTAGAATTTGTTTATTTATTTATAATTATTTTGCAAGAAGTGTACAAATATTGCAAATAAGTTTTGGCGTTGGACGGTCTTCTGTCAGTTGACTCTCTTGCTGGCATCGAATAAACACGGATTAAAATGTGTATAGCAGGAAGCACCGTAACAATCAGCAGATGATGTCATTACTTATTTACAAATTTTCATTAATTATTTACAAATTTTCATTAATTATTTACAAATTTGACGAGACAACCTTCTGCTACAGTGACCTTGGTTTCATGATTACTTAGTAAAGTGAATCTCTGTAAAAATATTTTGAATAGTAGTAAATAAATGTATAAATATATAACAGGGACAAAAGAAAATTGAGATTGGATATCTGAGATATGGATGTTACCATTGACTTTATGTCCTCAACACCTGCTCTGGAGGGTAACATGACCACTAAAGCCAGTATAGCGCTGTGACTGCACTTAACTTTATTTAACATCGTTACTGGTGCGCGCTTGGTGCCAAAGTTACCCAACTAAACCAACATAAATGTTGGTAAATGTTTAAAAAACATTCACACTAAATATAAGGTGTTAAGTAGTTCATTTGCATGAGTTTTAATTTTAAATTTTGAAACTGGCCAAAATTGAAGCTTAATCTGTTTCATTAAAAGTAATCCTATAATACTGCATTCTGCTTATACAAAAATTATTTGGCACTTTAAATAGGATGCTTAGGAGGAAATGATCTTTACTTCCATATCGCAAGTTGGGCTCTGCGCCAAGATGCCATAACAAGCGAATAATACTGGTTAAGATGCACCTCCATATCCATGAAAACAAATGTAGGCTATTATGAACTAAATTTAAAAAAAAAAATTAGATGCTTGTTTTTAGGATGATAATATCCGTTGATAAATTTGATTATGGTTGCCCTCCATAACCAATGAAGCAGGTTGTCCATGAAACTTTAGTTTAAAATTGATAATTCAATAGTTTTTACAGGTGAATATAAAAATTTCAATTGCATTTTTCAAACAGTGAATTATCTTAGAAATGGGTTTCTAATGACTCCCTCAATATTATAAAAAATTTACAAAAAATAGATCTATACACTTGTGGAAAAAACCATATAACACTTCACTTGTGAAATAGTTTTGGTTGTATACTTTAGCAATTTTATATTCTTATGCATCAATACAGCTAAAATGTTTGTGGCATAAAACTTTTCATTCATACTTAGTAGCAATTTATTTTTCAAAATATATTTTTATTTTTCTAGATAATGCCTGGTTAGAAACATATTGTAAGTTTTATTATAACATATTTTTGCAACATTTTTAGGCTACTGAAAATAAAAGTCAACTTAATCTCAAATTTATAAACAGGTTTGTCTCACTCCCAATTTTAAAAGCTCTTGAGTCAGAGACTCTGGGTAATCCAAGGAACATTTAAACAGAAAATAAAAAAAATTAACACAGGTGAATCATATATTGAGTTATAAATATACGGTAATAAAAAACTCTGAATTAAATTACTCCATAGTTTTTATTATTTGAAAACAACTGCTCGCTAATTTTTCCCACAACAACTGAGAACTTCCTATAAGTAAAACTTCTCGGAAATACATTCACTTAAGCCAGAAGTACTTTACCTTGATTACTTTGACATTACATGGAAACCAAAGCAGTATCATGTCTCGTTTCAATGCCGAGTGTACACAAGGGAATTTTCACATCACTTAAGGACTTTGGAGCTTTGCCAGATAGTTTGAATCCACCCCGTACAGTTTGTGCAATTGTTTCCCCTTGCATTCCGGGTCACTTGTTTTCCCCAAGGTAAATATAATATTTTCTTTTGCAACCACTCTCTTGAAACCTAGTTTTGCCTGATATGTTAAGTTTTATAGACATAATTTCAATAATTAATATACTCTACAACGCAAAAATTAGCCTGTAAAAACATTACAAAAAACATAAATCATTTCATTAGTACTTTTATGGTATATTTCATGACAAAAGTGGAAAGTGGGACTTTGCATAGCCGAGATCATGTGTTTGAAGTGCGAGATTTATCAAGCTCTCCATATGGTCGAAAATATGCAAAAGACTTTTACTTGTACTTTGAACCTTGTATTTTTCACTACACAATATTGAAATCAGCTGGATTTGCTTCTTTGACTATATCAGAAATACCCCCATCGCAGCAGACCTGCGTACTCAGCGAATTTCCATAGGATTTACTTTGTATATGTGGGCATTCAACCTATTTGAAGGAAGGTATTGTTTGAATGATACGTTAAGTAAATAATATGCTAAAAACGTATGTTTAATCATTCATGAGCTTAATAAACAATGTAAAGGTTACGTTTGGCAGGTGATACACACGTAAGGAAAACAGGTGATTTCATAGTAGGGTAGTGAAAAAGATTTTTTTTTACTTAAAGGCCAATAAAGATGTTACTTTAATCAAACACTTAAGCTCTTAAAAAGCAATCTTAAACATGCATTCAAGTGGAAAATATAAGGATGCATAAATATATCGGGGAGGACACAACCGAGGAGGTAGCGAATCACAAAGACTGTTTAACGAGCTGTGCCTGTTTAGAAAATCCGCTATAAGAGCCGCTTATGACTCCTGTTTCAATGGCCAGCTTACCCCTTCCTACATCCGCGGCCGTATTTCATCGGGCAAGGAACATTTTCTGATCTTTTTATTTATGCGAAAACGAATCAATGATCAAATTCTTTTGAAAGTTTCAACATTGTTTACACTTTACTATTCTTTATTACAATAACAGCTTAATCGTGCCTAATGCTTGTGAAAAACAAACAAACACGACTTTGGTACCTGAACCTGAAGCTTTTTACTAAACAAACACACATTTTTAAGATATTTCAAGACTTTACCTATTTTCAATTTTCAATTGAAATAGTTAACTCTTCCATAACATCAGAAAAAATAACCAGTGTATTTATATAGCTGTAAAAAAAGTGATTATCAATAAAATATTATTATTACATGATATAAAGAACAAAACACTGGAAGAAAATCATAACATTTTGTGCAAAACAATTACTGTAGTATCATAGTATGTGTGACTGAATAGGAGACAAGGTAAAACCGTTTGCAAATCAAAGCTAAACTGTTGCAGTTGAAAGTGCAAACCAAACAGTGCAACCCCACAGACCACATCCTCTTCATTGGACTTTAATTTTACATTATACGGAAAACATCAATTGTCTATTGTACGTACCTCGACAGCACAATATGGTACTGAGCCGACACAAAGTGCAAAGTTACTTAGTGTTCGCCTCCACAACTGATCACGTATTGTACCGTTAATGCGAACAAACATAGATTGTGTGACATATTATAACAGCTGTGCAACATACTCGTCAGCGATTAGATCTCTTTCACACGAATGTCAACAAAGTTACTATCACTCTGCAGTATGTTTAAAACACAAACTACGTAATAAAAAATCTTAGGAATAGCTATGTACTGAAATCTTGAAATAGTTAATAAATACAAATACAAAATAAGTGTATTTTTGAGAATTCAAATCACCTATTCATTTATGTAATGCTGATTACATGTAAAGAAAGGATAGATAAGCAGAAAACTCATCTGAAGATCTGGTGTTTAATAGCACCTAACAAAAAAAGGTAAAAAATAATATTTCATCTTACTCAGATGAGGGGAAGAAACTAACAGTGTTTCTCTTCCCCTAAACTGAGTAAGACTCCAGGAGAGCCGAAATATCATGCTTCATAAAAGAGGCCAACATCGTTGATTTGACTTCATACAAATAATTTTTTTTCTGCATAAATGTAAAGCTTGTGTTGGCAGCCTCAACATTTCACAACATATTTTTTTAAACTGCTTCAAATGCAACAGTCAGTTATTAAAAACAATTATACGTTCTCAAGATGTAGGAAATGCCATGTTAAATACTATAGTAAACTCCAATGTTTGACTTCTTGTAACTTTTATTTGCACCTAACAAAAAAAAGGTAAAAAATAATATTTCATCTTACTCAGATGAGGCTCAACATAGAAACATTAACTTAATGCCTTTCTCCTACTTTTATCAATCAACCATGTATAATTTTATGGGTGCTAGGGCTGAACAATTTAGAATTACTGGTACCCTTTATCCTTTTTTTGGCAAGGGGTGAAATATTTGCAAACACAAAAAAATCCTTCACCCTAGAAATAATCTTTTTATCTCAAAATAAAAACAATATGGGGGAAAGAACCTTTTGAGAAACACAGTAGAGTAGAAGAATACATTCATGTCATTCATCCTTTTTGGAATTTCCATGGCACATGATAAAGGGTTTCAGTATGAACCTAATTATAGTTTTTATTTTAGGATATACGCAAGACATACTATCCTAAATTTAAGGAAGAATTTTGTGTTGGCTAAATTTAGTAAATGTTCACTGAGAAACTAATTTATCAAATCAGGAAACACTCTTGATAAATGTTACTTGGAATGGAGGTTTGCTGTCAAAATTTCTTTAATAGTTAATAAGGTTCCCCGGATAGTCAGACATCCATTATGTCAAACTTTATCATTTATGATACAGCACAAGTTGACAGGAATCTGTGGATTAAAAAGTGTTCCCCATTTTTTAAGAGAAAGAAGAATGTTTTTAAAATCATAAACAAAATACCATAAAAAATGTGTCTCATTTAAATCAGGTCAAAACATGAAAAGCCTTTTTCCAAAATTATTATTAGGCCTACCAAAAATATTTTGGATTTATATGTTTATTTATTGCTTATTAAAAACTAATGATGGACTTCAAATAACTATTAATTTAATTATTTATTAATAATTAAATTAATAGTTAGTCGGATTTAGTTCCCTGATAATTTAAAGTTCTACTTTAATTTATTACAGTAGTAAATCATTTTATTTAATCACATTAATTAGCACTTAATACTTTCAGTCATTTGTTACCTAAATTGTTCCCAGCATACATGACGCCTACAATTTTGTTACATCATCACATAATGTTAATTTTCTTGTATATTATATGACTTGACATTTAAAGGAATTGACTTTAGTTAAATAACTAACATAATCATATGAGTATATTTATTTCAAGAGGGGAACAAAAGTCAAATGACAAGCTATGATGATAGAGTAAATAATTAAAATAATTCAAGTAGAATAAAAATTATTTATCACATTAAATTTGTGATTGCAGAGCACTAGAGTAACAAACAACAAAGGGTTATTAGTTCCAAATATGACAATAAATCATTATTTTGAATTTCAACTCGATCAGCTTATTTTTCAACAACAATATAGGATTACTGGTTTGGAAGAAAAAGCTATTTATTCCCTTGAGGAGTTCTTTCCACTATTCCACAGACTAAAGTAGATTTTGTTTCCTCTTTTGATGTCTGTACAGCCATTGTGATACATGCATAAACAAGTTTTTCTTTCAAGGTTTTTAGTTAAGTACTTTGTAGCTTTGTCACCATTCGATGTACATAAATAAATATTTATTCGTAAATATGTATTTTTAAGTAGTTTACAAATGTTTTATTTACCAACGTAGATTACTAGAGTTGTTGCAAAGGTGACTGATATGACTTATAACTGTTGTGAATTTAAACTCGATCAGTTTACTTGACGAGAACAAGATAGGATTATCGGCTTGGGAGCAAGTCTTTGATTAATTGAGGTGTCCCCCTTACTTCTGACGGTAACATTCACTGCAAATAATTTTCCTTCTAATACTTCAAAATCGATGTATTCTACCAAATTAGTGAGTCATATGATGAGATGAAAATAAAATACCTCCCGGTTCTTCTGGGATGAAATCTATAAAAATAGAATCAGAATCAATATAATTAAGAGGGATTTGAATAATTAAGTAGATAATTTTAAACATCAATCTTTATTCGACATGTATTAAAGAAAAGGTAGAATTTAAGTAAGATAGAACTTGCAGCAGTGAGCTTGTGGTTGTTATTTAATGTTAATCTGTTCATAAATAACAGAGAGCTTATGTTATAGATGAGAGCTTATGGACAGATTTGTAGATAAGCCCCCTGTGAGTTGAGTCATGGCAATAACTGTGGTCGATTATTCTGAAGCTTTGAAGATCAGAAACCAACACCTAAAAATTCAGGTACCCATCATAAAACATTAAAGCCAGGGTTGATTATTTAGATACAATAGATACATCACTTGAAATGGCGACCTACCCAGGTAGGTATTTTAAGCCAAGTATGAATGACAGAGTGAAGGATGGTTGTGGCACAATCTTGTAGTCTTGTTACTGACTAAGGCCGACATGTTCCTTAAACAGGACTGATAATTAATAGCCCAACAGCCAATGGCAACTAAGGGACCTACATTTTAACGTGGAATCCGAACAACAATTTCCTCGGTTCACAGTTTTACAAACTGATCTAATTATGAGGACGGTCCTATGAACGTAGTTTTCAATAGTGTGGACATTAATCCCCACTAAGGAACACTGCGTCCACAAGCTATCGCTCATAACTATCCATAATTTGTGACCTCCAAGTAGTGGATTACAGGACACGCCACAATCCCAGTCCTGTGATTTTGTTGTGTTTATTAGCTTGAAAACTTATTGAATGTTTTCAAGCTAATTAGCCATACTAAACATGAAACGGAGTTTGACAGACCAAGACCAACTGTTTTCTTATCGATATAGATAAAAATATTATTGATCAACTCCTTATTGATCAGCCCTAGTACTGTTTACTCTTTGAAGTAAAATCAACCTCGATCGGATCTATATAGTAAAAGCAATAAAATGAAATAGATCCATCCATAGTAAAATATTTAATTGGTAAAAAGAAGTGGTAGATCGAATAACACCAATCAGATAAAAATAAAAGGTAACTCCATAGTAACATAGGTACAAAAAGGGAAAAAACCAACAGAAAAAAAACTCAAAAAGACCGTTTACCAAAGGAAAAATGGATTTAAAAATAAGAAATATTCAACTGCAAAGTGGCAGTCCTGATCTTCCAGGATTTGAAAAACTTTCCTCCTTGAATGCTGACACAGATGGGGAAATAAACATATTTACAGTCTCACTGATTGTTCTGAGAAGTATCTTTCTGGGCCACTGAGGTAGAAATGGTTGCTAGGAATGTTGCAAAAACAGAAAATAGTTTTAACAGTAGATTCTACTTTCTTCCGAGCTCACAACCTTCCGGGACATTAATCTAATTGCTAGGTACCTGGTATTCTGAGACCAAGGTCAAAAGAAACTTACTGTTACTTGCATGCTTACTTTTACCAAGATTTTTCTTTGCTTTTCACTAATCGTAGATTTTCGGTTTCAATTCAAAAAGATCATTAATAATCACTCATAAAAGATTGCTGCCCACAAAAATTAACTTGAAACCGAATTTTGATCATTTGATTTTGTTAACTTTCTTACAAAATTGTTTACAGGATGTATTTTAATGAAAATGTCATAAACATCTTGGTTAACTTATTTACCTAATGACAATCAGAGTACAACAACAAAACTAACTCTCTTAAAAAAACAAACACACATTAGTCAATACTACTTAAAAAACTCAATCCTTCTCAAACTGTACACCCAACTTCATTCATAAACCAACTATTAAAACAAAATGTACATTTTTTACCTTAAAAACTCTCCTGTACACGCACAACACACAACACAGAACTGTCACAACACTAAAACACAACCGCCAGGTAGATTCAAACTAGAGCATGGGAGCGAGAGAGAGAAGGGGGACACATTATTGCACTAGAGTCCGGAGAGTGAGAGAGAATGGCGGCGCGACCTTACATAATCTGGGCCTTTCACCATCATCAGACCAGTGCTTGAGGCCGTAGACTGGAGGCTCTGTGAGGTGTACTGGCTGCTGGAATGTACAGATGTAGGATTTCTACTTTCTGAAGGATGAGTGGAGGGGATGGGGGAGAGGTAGCTATGTATGCATCAATCAGTATGACTTCCCATACTAGAATGTACTTTACAATGTTTAATGAAGTTTACCTCCTAATACTGCTTGGAGAACAAAATTAAGTTTCCTTATGAGGAAAAATAAGACAAGATCAAGAAATAAAAATTTGTTAGACTTGTTTTTTTATAAAGATAAGTTTAAAATTTACTAAAAAATATTTTATTTTGTCTGTTTTATTTATTTTTTACAGAGCTTTTTGATTTACAAATTTATAATGGAAACTGAACTAAATTTTTTGCGACTATAATTTTATTTTTATTTTCATCAAAGTTGTACGCCATCAAACATATTCAAACTGGTTATGCCAACGGGATAAGTAGCAAGATTTTATTGAAAAAGTTACTATATAAACTCTGAGAAAACCTTATACCTGGTACTGAACTGTAAATAGATTTTACATAAAAACTATTAACTGTTTTTATAGGAATCGTTCTTGTGAGGAGAAACTAAATTCTGAGCATTAAGTAAATTTGCCCTAGTTTTTCTAACTATTAAGAACTAATTCAGTAAACGTTTTCTTTCAGTATTAATATGTTAAGAAAGTTAAACAAGGGAAATGGAATCAGCCCTAACAAGAAAGTTTTCTCGTTTCAGTAGGATGTACGAGTTGAGATGTCTGTTAAATTTACTACTGTCCACTAATGCCAGTGGAAGTTGGTAATACCTCCAGGGCAAGGGTAATGACCCTCAGGAATTTGGGATACAGGTACAACTGGTGGAACCTATAATTAGAAAGCGACCTGAAATATTTTGAAAGTTCTATAATTGTCCTTGTAAAGATCAGTTTGCTGAAATCAGGAAACAAGATGCTAATTTGTCTACAAAAACAAAACATAAAATAAAAAAGCATTGGAAGTATTTTTTATTAATTTAAAAAAACAAAAAGAACTAGCTTTTAACAATATTAAGATTTACTTTGAACATATTTAGAAAGACAATTTTTAAATCCTTTTCAGGAGAAATCCCTAACGATTGATCTATCGATTATTGAGGTTGATGAACTGATTCTGAAGGCTATTTTAATTTGTGAAAAGAACATTGATTCTCACGTAATAGGTTTTCTTCACAGCAGTAATAAAAATGTTGTAACAGCCGCTTCCAAGTTGTTTAGAGCACATGGCATAATTTAAGCCTCTCCCGTGAGATCAGAATGAATTGCGGTCTTCAATATGTAGAGAACAGGAATCGTTTTTAGTTTTAATGACTGAGTCACATTTAAAAACCAATTTTAAATCAAATTATTGCGCTAAAAATCCTCGATCAGAAGTTTGTAAAGAATCAAATTGTTGGATAAAGGATAAAAAAATGTAAGTTTTGAAAAATCTTCAACATAAGAAAAATTATTAATAGATTACTGATTTTCATCTATTCTTTTACATTTTTTTATTGAGATGTTATTATTTTTACTTTCGAAACTAGATTTCCTTGCAAAGATATACAAAGTATAAACTCCTCTTTCCTCAAATAAATGTATATGTATATTATTGGAGCTGAAAATAGTTAATTCCAATACCCTGAGTCCCTTTCAGTTGCAAAACATCTGATAGGATAGTTCCTATTGATCAATACTTTTTTCCAGACATATAAACTCAATTATTTCATTCTTAAAAGGGATTTTAGTTAGTGGTATTACTAAACATTGGTTTCAAAACATTTTTAATTTTATCCAAATTTCTAGAAAATTTAATAATTACCTATGAAACGATTCTGATTTTTTCTTGTATTTTGTTTACTAAAATGTTAAATTTAAATTCCTAGCAGGTAGGGTACTTATTGCCTTGTTCATAAAATGACACATTAGGACATATCACGTAATACCAATGAACATTTCACATCCTTAACTTTAGGATCCTAAATTCCTTATCCTAACACCATTTCAAAAAACTGTTTAGGCTGCAATATTTATTTTTTCAGTTTACCCTCAAAAATCAAAGTGTTCTCTAGTAAAATAATCTGGCACATACAAAGACATTTTTGTCGCGAATTAACATTACAATGCCCGTTAGAATAAGTGAGTGTTTTGGGAATAGACTTATGAATCATGCACATCGTTGGAGTTCAATCATTCAACCGTGTTTCTGGCTGAGCCGCGATGCAAGTAATTCCTGGATTTGGGTCAGTACGATTTCACATTGAGGCTCCTGTTTAGTGCCGATAAATAATTTGATTAAGACTTGTATATTTTATAGAATCGACATTGAATAGTGATTATATCAAAGGACACATCAGTATCAAAAATTTGTGAAAACAGAATTTTAATGTTTAATTATGTCTATGGGGAATTTACAAAAGTAATCTAGAAATCAAACTGGTAAAATTATTATGCTACATAAATATAGTGAATCAATTAAAATATTTTCATGCTTTTAAGAAACCTTCTAAACATCTTCTGAGTGTTATTAAACCAAGGTTGATAAAACATCAAAGAAAAAAGTATTGAAAATTGTGTTACCTTTAAGAAATTTCAAAACACATTTGATGAGTGACAGCTATCGTGGTCACAACCACAGGTGATAACGTTCTGACACATTATCAGAGGCCACCTCAGTCTAAAACTAATTTAATATCATCTTCAAAAGATAAAAAGCCACAAACCAACACCACAATCAACCTTCACCAGATATAGCAGCAAGAAAGTGAAAATGTCAAACATAAAAAATTATAAACGTTTAGCACCAGAACCTGTGTTTTCATAAACTCACATAAACGAAAAGAAGATAACAGCAGGAGTATACAAAAACAAAACCAAAAAATTTAGCTTTCAGCGAACACCATTTCTTAAAAAATCTATTAAATTTTACGTTAACTGTCGAATAGTCATTTTCCATTTCCATGATGCAGCGGTTTTAACCAAAAGACCCCGTCAAAGTGCAAAATAAGTGATCGAGAAGTAAATAGGAGTCTCTGAAACAGAAGTTGATTACAAATTTAAAGTACAAAAAACAAACTGAGACAAAGATATGATAATGAAGGTCAAAAGGAAGGCTGACTGAATATTAATTATGTAAAACAAACTGATGCACAAACAAACCTAACCTTGGCGAGACTTTTTTTAAATACTGACATACATTAAAATAAAGACATTCTTTACCTAACAAAAACCATTTAAGATTTTAAGATAAGACTGACAAATGTTACTCATGTTAACTTTCATTACATACTTTTTCCTACCATGATTAGTGAAAACAGAATGAGGGAGCAAATGATGTTCTGGTTTTTAATTTTTGAAAAGATTTGGCTGCGTTTTTGAAACTGTATTAACATAACCTATTACTTGGAAGCGATGGGAATCAGTTATAAAACCCGCCTTTAACCTTATCTACTCCTAACTCCCCAACCACACTATAGCTTTCAGGATATGGCCTTACTACACGATTTATGTTGGTGGCGGTTTAAAATCTTTTATCCTGTTATATGGATTCTGATAGTTTTCAAATACTGCGTTCTCATAGTTAATTATGAAATTTTTTTTATGAAAGGCTAAATAGTTTTTCTTTTATACAGTAATTTATTCGATTTTCTGAAGTAAAATATTATACTGAAAATAATTTGAATGGTAATTAATATATACAATATTCATGATGTTTTGTAATACACCAGCTGTCGTACTTGTTTTTTGTGCGGTTAGAAAAATACCTGGAAAATTAACAATAGTTTCCATAAATTAAAAACTACCAAAATAAAAAAAATTAGGACCAAATATAAGTAGCCTACATAAAACCTAAACACCATTTACTATCTTTTTCCTATATATGCCTAGGAGAATTTTAACCCTTGAGGGGGCGCTTCACCGGCAAAACGCGAGCGGGCGCATGCGGAGTTTTACTCCGCAACACTAGATTGCTCAAATTTAACCCATTTTACTTGTTTTACAACGAAATATTGTATTTAAATGTTGACAAACTTCATTAGGAATCACATTTCATCGTCGATTCAATTAATCGTTCAACTCAATAGGTGTAATATTTCAATTAAACATAGTATGTAATTTTCTAATATAAAATATGTATTAATTATTATTTACATTTTTAGACTTTTCCTTTTGCTTCTTTTTTTCGAAAGCAAAAGGAAAAGTCCAAAAAATTAATAGTAATTACAAATCCATTGCTATTATGAAGTTTAAAAAAGTATCAGTGTCTGTGTAACGGGAGAGAGCGCTCTGCAAACTGAGACGGCATCTCTGAATTGCATATAACGAGGTACCAAGGGGGGGGTGGGGGGTATAAATAGCTTTAGGAAAGTCCTGGAATGAGGGGCATAAAGTACGGAGCCGGACAGAACCGCCGACACCCATTATGTCTGTTTATTTTAACATAAAAAACACGTGCGGAGGAAAACTCCGCGTGCGCCCGCTCGAGGGTTAAGGACAAGAATAGGCCTACAGGTTCCATCATTCCAAGATCTATCTTTGAGTAAACTATTGGTTCGGAAGTTTTAGCGTCCACCCCGCTACAAACAAAACTGACAGAAACCAACTCTTTATAATAATATGAATTATAGATAGAAATGACTTTCCCTTGCTAAAACCAATTAATTCAAAGTGAAGATATCAGTATGTATTATTATGAAAAGCGAGCTTATGAAAAGAGCGATGAAATCAGGAACAAATTTAATTAAAAGCCCTCTGCTAGAATTGGAAACAGTAATTGGTTACCTGTCCCTGCCATGTAATATTCATAAAAACAGTTTCTCACTTTCGGCCTTAGCCAACTTTGTAGGCAGCAGTAAGTGTCGTAACAGTTCATTACTAAGTGTTTCAAAACATTACTCTACATTTCATATGAAAAATAGACAAATAATTTTTTTATGTTTTTGACTTGCTTGTCAAAGTTATTTAAACTAAATTAATTTGTAGTTTGAAAATGAATAATAATGTCCAAAATACACATACCATTAACATAGTTTCAAAATTCAAACACCAAATAAGTAGGTCAGACCATTCTCTCTCTCTCCTAATTTTAATAAAATTATCTAAGTATTTTCACTCTACAAATTTACAGAAAACAGCCAATAGCAGTGATGAACAAGTTAATATTTGATTCTGTACCAAAAAGAGAGTTTATGACTGCCCCAAGATTGTACCATGGATAAGGCAAAATCAATCAACAAATATCTTAATTCACCGACTTAATGAGAAGTTTACTAAATTCTTTATTTTAATGTATCAAATTGTAGAACACTATGGACCCCATGACCACCTAAACTTATCCACAATTTCGCTGTATTTGCAAATCACCACATTTGTAATGTCATCTATTAAATCCTTACTCAATAGATAGAAACTAAACTAGCCTATATATATAAAAGCCAAAACCCATTCACTGACTTATCACAGTTTCTCAAAAACTATAAGGCTTAGAGCCATGAAACTCGGCAAATTTATTCCTTTCAGGCTCTAGATGCGTACTAAGAAAGGATTTTGCAATATTTTGTCTCTAAAGGCCTAAATATGGTATATTATAAAATACAATATGGCGGCCACTTTTAGCTTTCAAAGCTTAATTCCTCAAAAACCACAAGGCTTTGGGCCATGAAACTTGGCACAATTATTCTTTGTAGGCTTTAGATGCGAAAAAAAGAAAGGTTTTAAAAATATTCTTTCTCAGTCGGCTAAAGTGGATTATTTGAAAAAATCAAAAATGGCGGCCATTTAGTTTCCTAACTATGGATGGGAGTCCTGTAGAATATTTTCAGGGAACAGAAAAGGTACGAGAACTAATCTACTGAAAGAATAAAATTTAATGAGAAACGTTTTGGGGAAATAGGTTTTTGGCCAAGATATTTTCCTCCTTTCAAAAATGTGCTAAATTCAGATTGATTTCAAGTCGAAAATCCATCCTCAGTGTCTTATTTGTTATACATTTCGGGTTATCCTCATTCTCTGCATTGGGAAATTGGAGGAAGTTATCATGAGGGGAACATGTTTAGAGGAAGCGTTACACTTTCTCATTTTCATCTAGAGTGGAATTATCAGCTGCATCTTAAGGGTTTAATTGCACGCACATGACCCAAATAAATCAGTCCATTTGTTAATTATTATTATTTTGTAGTCCTTGGATGACAACAAGTATTTTAAATAAAGTTAAGAAAAGAGGTAAACTTTACAAAATATTTAAAAGAAGACCATACGATTTAGTCTTTAAAAATTATTATAGTAAATTTTGTAACGATTTGCAACTTGAAATAGACCTTGCTAAGAATAATTATTATGCTAATAAGTTAAATAATTGTAATGGAGACACGTCTCAACAGTGGAACATTATTAATAAATTGACAGGTAGGACAGATAACAAAAGTATAAACAAAGTAGAGTTAGATAACGGAACAGTGGTTACCGAGCCTAGCGTTATCGCTGAACAAATCAATGAATATCTTATCTCTGTACAGAATTCTCAAAAACCTGGACTTGGTACCCCTATTCTAGTATTCCCACAACTTCAATCTTATGCAAATTCATTTTTTATTGTTCCTACATCTGAACCAGAAGTCAAGTCTACAATTTTAAACTTAAAAAATAAGAAATCCACAGGATTTGATAATATTACAGTTGATCTTTTGAAAAAAGTAGTTGATGAGATTTTGCCACCTTTAGTTTACATTATTAACTTGAGTTTTGCTCAAGGCACTTTTCCTGAAAAATTAAAGGTAAGTTCAGTAGTACCAATATTAAAATCTAATAATTCTTTTAGACTCGACAACCTAAGACCTATCAGTTTGTTATCAGTATTTTCCGAAGTGATTGAAAAGATTATGCTTGTAAGAATTTTAAAATATCTTGAAAACTTAAATTTCTTTAGTAATAGGCAATTTGGTTTTACTAAAGGTAGGTCAACTGAAGATGCATTAATTAGTGTTACAGAATTAATTTACAATAATTTCAACGAGAGCAAAAAAACCTCAGGATTATTTATTGATTTTAGAAAAGCATTTGACTTGGTAGACCATAATATTCTCCTTACTAAACTGGAAGCAGTTGGAATAAGAGGCAATGCATTAAATTGGTTTAGTAGCTTTCTTAAGGGAAGGAAACAACAGTTAAAGGTGTTAACTGCCCTCAGTTCCCCTTTGGAGGTGAAAAGGGGGGTGCCCCAGGGTTCGGTGACCTCTGGGACACTTTTCCTCATATTTATTAATGATCTCCTAACTCTTCCTTTCTATGGGCATATCACTGCATTTGCTGATGACATAGCTTTATTTTATTCAAATAAAAATGAAGATTAATAGGTGATAACACGTCTCAGGACCTCATTCTCTTAAGAAATTGTTGTTTTATAAATAAAATGAAAGTAAATGTTAGCAAAACTAAATTTATCAATTTTCATTTATCTGGCTTTGATCTTCCTTCTCCATTGAAATACCATTCTATAAATTGTAATTCGACTGGATGCTCATGTTTGACAATTGAAAAAGTTAAGAGTTTCAAATATTTAGGTTTAATACTGGATGAAAAAAACTCAGTTGGGAAGCACACATTAATAAACTTCACAGTAAAATTCAATCTTCAGTAAGAAACTTTTATTTTTTAAGAAATTTTTGCAATACTACGCTTCTCAGATCACTATACTTTGCCTTAGTTAATTCTAGATTACAATATGGAATCACCTGTTGGGCAGGTACATACAAGTCCATCACTGATAAGTTAAGAGTTTCTCAAAATTACGTGATAAGAATAATTTTAAGGAAACGGAGAAGAGAAAGCGCATTCCCGTTATATAAGCAGTTAAAGATTTTACCTTTGCAGCATTTATTCATTTTCAAAGTTTTAAGATTATTTTTTATCAGAAGTGGCACTAGAGGAAATGAAAATTTTAACTACGTTACGAGAAATGTTATTAGAGGAGTTTTTAGATTACCTAAAGTAAATAAATCAATTTTTAAACATTCATTTTCTTATCTAGGACCAAAATATTTTAATAAAATTCCCACTAATATCAGGGAGACAAACAGACTAAGTTTATTTACCAATAACTTATCAAAATGGTTGTTGTCCATCCAGGATCTAAGTTTTTTTAATTTGACTTATTTGTAGTTCTCTTTTTGTAAGTTCCTTTAGTTTATATATAGCGGTTGCAATTTATTTCAATTACTTATAGTTAACTATTAAGAAAATATGTTTGTATACACTGCAGAGAGCGGCTTTATTTAGTTTTTTAGTTGCTAGACTCAAACTTTTGTTTTTTTTATGTTTGTAGTTTTAGAACTGATCACACTACTGGAATTGTGATCAGGTAATTTCCAAGTTTTTATCTTGTTTATGTAATGTCCTTAATTGAGGAAATAAATCATTTATTCATTTATTCATTATTCCTAAAAACTGCACAAGGCATAATATAATTGAATTAAAATGAGCTCTCCTTTCAGTGGACGAAGCTGCAGGTATATCTGCTAGTTTGGTATATAAACCACCAATATTACCCTAAAAAACCAATTCCATCTCCTACATTCCCGACATTCCCAGGTTTTAGAAATTCCACCCTAAAATCTATGATAAACTGATTATAACGAGGAATCCGATAATGTAACGGGAACTACAAATTCGTTTGCAGCAGTCAAACAAGGAAAACAGGTGAAACTGAATTCATTATCCACTTTCCTCATTCCTGAAATCATCTCCTGGCACAAGTTGGCCAAGATTGGCCAACCACCTGGTCCAGATCGGCCAACATTGCAGAGCTAATATCCAGGTCCAGATTAACCAACGTCGCAGAGCCAATGTCCCGGTGCAGATTTCCCCAATCCCCGGACACGTGGCAACCACGACCTTGACTCATTCCAAGAACTGAGGTGGGGGAAACCAGGAAACCCCACTGCTGATCCTGGTAGATATGTTGACCATTGGAATCAACTTGTATACGATCCTCTCAGAGGCAAACCAGTGTTATTATTCTTTGAAATGAAGTAGAATGAGAGGCACTTAAAGAGGATAGGTATACTATTGATTTTAAAATTATTTAGGAACGTAATAGGCACTGTTATTAACGAGGTAAAATAGGACAACATTTATTTTCCGTAAGCTGATACCACAGGTGGAAGTCTATTTACAGGAGTCTTTTATCAAATTTGTTCTAAGTATCGCACTGAATACAACAATGAAAATGAAATTAAATCAGTTATTCATTAACATTAAATAAATACCATGAATCTATAAACATACTGTCTCATTTGATTTACATTGGAACTTTTGGACGTCCCACGTGGAGAAATCTAGAGGATGTAGAAGAAGAAGAAAAGTCAGGCAAAAAAGCTGCAACCTTAAGGAACCTATCCAGAAACTAACTCGTAGTTTAGCCATAACAGTAACAGAGACGCACACACGCACAAGTTTGTTTTTATATACAGACATATAAATTTTTGTTCAGTAAATTTTTCTTATAAAATATGAAGAAAATTATATTTAAACTGAAAATAACCTAGATGTTAGCGTCTTGGACTTCTGTTTGAGAAGCAGGTTCATTCAAGGCACGACCATAACAAGTTAAGGGATTAGGACTGTTTACTCTTTACAAAATTGACACTGGTGTAAACACTTGCAAAAAATGTTAAAATTTTTTTGCAAAATATTGTCTAGGAAAACCTGAATTGAAATAACTAAGCACTAATTAAAAATTTTCCCAGATAGCTACAATGAAAGTTTAGAGTGATTTTAAAAAAACCATGTTGAAAGGACTTCAAATTATTTGAGTAACAAGATACAAATACATGTTTGTGAAGATGATATTGGTGTATTTCAATTTTTATTGAATAATTACTGTACGATTTTTCAAAGATTGTATTTAGAAGAACATTTTCTGATTTCACTAAACGGTTTTCTCACAAAGACATCTATGTGGTTCTATGTCAAGTATATAAATATGTTGACTGACTGACAGGTTACTCTAAGAGGTTGTTCTTTACAGTTTGGTTTTATATAAAGAAGACTTTCAGAAAAATGAAAAGTTTCTGAACTCTTGAGCTTGTATCATTGTTTATTTTTCTAACATTATATTTATACTGCAAAATGTTGAAGAACGTTTTAGCACTGTATTTGAAAAATATTTCATAATGTCTTAAGGATACATTTTTTCATTTTTGAAAACATTGTCCTTGAATAAAATAAATTATTTATTTGCTAAACAAAGACAAATCAGCTATAAAAAGAGTTAAATTAAATCCTTTCTAATTCCAGACTATATATTGAAATAAAAAGTATGGACTCGTAAATTTAACAAGTATGTTAAGTTTAGATTAACGATCGTAGGTAGTTTGCTCGTTCCATTAATAACGGTTTGAAAATTAATAATCCCAGCGACACCATAACAAATAGTCAAAACTTTTAATGCTACAAACTTTCTTAATTTATTTACTTGTAATGTTAAGAGAACAATGCTTCACTCACATAAGACAAAAACAAACATACGATATTGATTCAAAGGTTTATTTTTGAATTTTGTTAGTAAAGAATGAATTTTTTGAACACAACATTTAGTCATAATCAAACAACTTCTGGCACTAAAATGTATAAATTTTTCTAAAGTTCTCTGAGGATTCTGTAAAAATAAATACTAATCATAGTAATAGTATATTTCACTACTTGTAACAAAGGTAGCCCATTTCGGGGCAATATAATGGTTTAATTGAGAGGCGTAAGCCGACCATGTTAAACACTATTGTGACCCGAAATGGGACTTTGATGACGAGTTGTGAACAATACTTTTCATCACGATGCAAATAAGTAATTCAACTTATAAAAAATCATCCAACATTTCTTAATTTAATAATTGTTATATAAACAAACACAATTTAATAATTGTTATATAAACAAATACAGGAGGAGGCTGAACTGTCTATTATAGTTTAAAGTCAGCTGGTTGAACTGTCAAAATAGGAATTAGGTTTGGGTATGGCAAAATTTTGTTTGGCTATGGGAAAAGTTTGATTGGGTAAGGAAATGCAATGTTTGATTACTGAAAAATCAGTTGATCATTATTTGTTTTGATGGTAGGAAATCGAGGGTTTTCGTAGACCTCAGTTGTACGATAAAGCACTTTTCGTATTCAGAGTGATGAATTTTTACATTTCACGACTTAGTCACAAAAGTGGCCCATTTCGGGGGTAAAGTGATGTTTTACTTGCGAGGCGTAAGCTGAGCATGTAAAACACCATCAAGGCCCGAAATGGGACTTCTGTGATGAGTTATGATAATACTTTTCATCATACCATCGCGTTAAACTACTGTTTCAAATACTCTCAGCTGTGATAGAAACTAACCGGTACCAGGTGGTCATGTAAACTGTAATGAAAAAACTGGAAAAAGGACTAGTGATGTTAAGGAGTGTTTACAAACACACAAACATAAACATGATTGATTCAAATATGCCTGAATCTATATTAAAAAGAGCAAATGAATTATAAAATGTTTTGTTAGTAAACAACAGAAATGTAACCATTGATAACACTAATATAACCTCCAAAATTTTTAACATACTAACAAGTTTTAAAATATTAAATGAAAGGCAGTATGATGAAAAATATCGTTCGTGACCCGTCCAAAAGTGCTATACCGGTACTCGATAGAGTTCAATTATTACTCGGCTTCGCCTAGTAATTGAAACACTAGTAAACCTGTTGCTCGAAATCGAGCAATTGTTATGTATTGATTTCAAAATAAAAATAATTATGGTTCAGTATTCTAGAACTATTTTATTAATTATAGGTTGAACTTCCTTTTATACTGAATTTTTTACAACAGCTTTTTAAAATTAAATTTTTTGTGGATACTCAGTCATCTTTAAGGAGATGTCCATGTTTCGCGGCCCTAAGTAGTCAAACCGAACTAAAATGGTTCAATAAATCAACTTATAATCAATGTTAAGTCTGTTTCTTTTTTCTTTTATTTATATTTATATTTATAGAATTTAATACACATAAGAATTTAATTACTTACATTTACTTATTACATACTTATTTATTACATTTATTTACATACTTACATTTATTTATTTACATAAAAATTTATTTCTCCTTTTAGTATTTTTCTTTGGAATATAAACATATGTAAATATTAAGATCTTCACACATGTGATTCAAAATAAATGTGTTTGAAACTGAATTCTGACCTTAAGTATGTAATAGGATAATGGTTTATTTATTTACATCTTCCATCAACTGAAATGCCTCCAGCTCTACATGCAATGGTTTCAATTCCATTAACAACATATGGCTTTGCTGAAAAACTTTGTTTGCTCCAATCAGCTGCTTTATTTGAAATTTCTATTCCCATGTTAAATCTTATGGACTAATACGAAACTTTAAGGGCGTCTAGAGCTCTTCTCTTTAGTCAAACCTTTTTAAATTTTATTTCCTGCAAAACTTCACGCCAAGCTCTTTCCAATGACACCAAAAACATGAAAATCGGTTCAGTAGTTTAGGAGGAGTCTTTGTAACAAAAAAACTGCTCGTGTATTAAATAAGTAATAGATTATCTCATACCGTTAACAGCCACTTTCCGGACTGGTAACGAAATGAACTATTTTATCACAATGCAAAAACTTAGAAAGAAAATCATCCGACATTCCATAATGTAGTCATTTTTCTATAACCAAACACAATATGGCTATACAGTCTATTTTAGTTTCAAGACAGCTGGTTGAAGTGTCAAAATAGGAACTTTATTTGTTTGGGTACAGCAAAATATTGTTTGGGTAAGGAAAAGCAATGTCTGGGTACGGGAAAGTAACGTTTAGATTAGGAAAAGGCAGCTGATTATGATTTGTTTTGGCGTAAGGAAATCGAGGATTACTGCAGATATCAGCTGTACAGTAACGGGCAAGTTCATAGACAGAATGATGAAAAATTGTTATTTTTAGCTCTGGGACGCATTTCGCAAAATAGTTGAACAAAAGCAAAGAAACAATAATTTCCAACACACATTTTTTTAATTATAATTTTACTAGTGTTTTAAAACAAAGAGGCGTAATAAAATCACATATATGTATATATGAATCACATATATATATATCACATATATTTAACATATTTATCAATGACCTAGCTGCTTCTGTTACTTGTAAAATCCTTTTGTATGCAGACGATCTGAAGTTATTTTCACCCATTAATAGCCTTCAGGATTGCATTAATCTTCAAAATAATTTGGACCTTGTCTCTGACTGGTGCATGTCTAATAAGCTCAAGCTTAATATTGCAAAATGCTGTTCAATGTCTTTTTACAGAATAAGCGATCCCGTCGTGGTTCAATATGTAATAAATCAAGTATCTTTGGATAGAGTGAACCAGTTCGTAGATTTAGGTATAACAATGTCAAGAAATCTTAATTTTTCAGAGCACATCTTGTCTATGGTAAAAAAAGCATATTGCACGTTAGGTTTTATTTTTCGAATGGGTAGGCTCTTCAAAGAAACTCAAACGCTTAAGTTATTATTTTTATCGTTAGTCAGATCCAGGCTTGAATTTTGCAGTGTCATATGGTCTCCTTCCACGTATCTTATGTCAAGATTAATTGAGCAGGTTCTTGAAAAAATTTCTAAGGATGATATATTTTAAAACTTTTGGTCCTCTCAATTATCCTATTTGGCAGGTTAGATACAAAGAAATGCTGTCTATTTTTGAGCTTGATTCCTTAGAAGTCAGGCGGAAATTGGCGCAGTTGTGCTTCTTGAGAGGGGTAATGGTCGGGCAGGTGGACGATGCGGGGACGCTAGCCGAGGTGCGGTGGTATGTGCCGGGGTACAGAGGTCGGGCTAGCCGGCCGCTCTACACGCGCGCCGCTCGTACTGTACAGTTTGCTGCGTCACATCTCAATGCATCAGTTGTCCTGTTTAATCAGGTGGCAGACTCGGTCGATATAACTGATTCTCTTACTGTCTTTAAAAATAAATGTTTAGATAGATTAAGAAGTATCACGCGATGACCGGAATATCTGCAATAAATTTTAAACCATGAATTTTAAATATTTTCTATATTTTTTTTGTATCCATTAAAATTCAATTTTTAGTTTTATTATTTTTTGTTGATGTCTGTGCGCTAACGCTTTTTGCATGTGAACATTTTTTATTATTTAATATTTTTATACATTTTAGGGCCATAGTGATAAGCTTAATTATTTAGAGTTCTACCCCTGTAATTGGGCTTTGCCTGTTGGGGTGGAAATTGCAGGATTGCTATTTTATTTAAGCATGAATTTATGTAAATAGCTATTAATTTTATTTTTAAGAATTATCATGCATGTATCTGCATTTCACATGTGATGATTTTTTCCAGCAATAAACTATTATTTATTTATTTATTTATTTATTTATTTATTTATGTCAATTTGAAAATCGGAAAATAATAAATAATGCTTTTGGCAGCACTGGAAAGTATTTATTCACCCACACTGAAACAAACATTGGGAAAGCTCTGTTCACAATGCTGCATCTCTGTTATCTGAAAAGTTGAGTGTTTTTCTTGTGTCTGCAGTGAATCTATAAATGAAAACATACCCCTCTTGAATACTGGAGTGCCTTCACACATTAATTGACATTATTCTTTAAACATCTTCTAAAATAATGTACTCGGTTTTGAGTTGTCTTGTCTGCATGCAATTTTATATAAAATGAGATTATTAGCTACATAAAATCTCATAGATAAGGTTGTAGGTGAAGAAGGAATAATTTTTTGTATGAAAAATATTATACAACTTGACCTTCAACATAGTAAACTGGACACATTTGTAATTATTTTTGTGACTTTTTTATGCAAGTGTTGCGATCTGTGGTTAACCTTTAAAACTACTTCAAACCAAATCTATATGTTTTGTTGTAAATAAAGTGATCTGAGTTTGATCTAGTGTCGACGGATAGCGCTACTGTTCCAAAAATTCAGCCTTTTAGTTCTTTTTTATTTATTATTTTTTTTTTTTTTTAAAGAGGGCCATGGCTTCACTTGGCTATGGTGTTGTAACACAGCAGAATTAGCTTATTGTGCACCCTCAGTCAACAGGCCTTCACTCTCCGTCAAATCCCAAGGTCCTTAAAAAACCTTGAGTTCTTCTTGACGAAGGTACCTGTTCGTCACAGCGCTTCCGTATGAAAATTGCTAAGAGCCGCGGCCGGGAGTTGAACCCGGGCCAGCTGAGTGAGAACTCAGAACGCTACCAACTAAGCTACGGCGCTGTTTTTAGTTATTTAATGACGCCCTTCATACAATTTTTAAACTTACTGGCGAATCTAAATTAAACATCTTTAATTTGACATCTCAAATATTTAAATCCGTTCGGCCCTTATTGAGTTACGACTGTGAAAAGAAAACCCATCACCCATGTTGGGCATTAAGAGCCAACATTGATTTTATTTCAAACATATTTTATACTCATTACACTGGTTATTGAGGTGTGCATGCAACAATATACAAAGGCTGAGATGTGAGGTTGAAAACTCATCAGCAAAAAGCAATGAATTATTTTTTATATATCAGAGATGATGCTGTTTTTAAACACTTATGACCACCATTCACGTGACTACATTATCAGTAACTTGCTAATGTCTATATAATCACCAATATGTTGAGCGTTAGTGACTCAACAACAGTAGTCTTAGTAGAGGCCGGAATAATATTGAGATAAAGGAACTGTTGAATAACAATTATTTACTGACATTACTTGAATCATTAAGTGGCACAATAATAATAACATTATGTAACGCAATATTTGGATATATCAAATAAATTGATATAAATGTTCAATAAGCTTGTAATTTCTAAATTAGTCCATCTTCGTAATGAGTAATAAAATAATTAATCAATCTAACCAATCAAATCAAGTCTGGTGGATTCAATTAATTAATTTCATAGGGTCAAAAGTTAAACCTATGCTGTAGTTTCTAATTCATATAAAAATTTAACTTTAATATCTTCTTTCAGGATGTATATAAGAAATTAATTGTCATTTTACTTTAAGATAAAGTACTGTACTAATTTAATTTTCAAAAAAATGTTGAAATTGAACTTAACATTCAATAATTACATTAAAATCCATTGTTGTTACCCCTGAACTGTTTTAAAGACTAAAATAGGTACCTACCTTATGTCAATAATATATATAATTGTATTATATATAACAATTGTTATAATATGTATATAATTGAATATATAATAATTATACGTTTACAAAGAACATATCATACCCCATTATACTAAAATTATTTGAATACATTCAGTATGATTTAGCCTGTAGAAGAATACTAATAAAATTTTAAAAAATTTTGTAATGACCTGGAATCGAAAAAATTCTAAACAACTATAATTAGCCATTACCCTCATTTTGTATGGACCAAGCAGTTCTTAAAATTTATTACAATCTAGTAGAATTAATGGAACTAGAAGCGAGGTAAGGATAGAAATAACACGTATCGTTTGCTAGCGCTGGCATGGCCCTTTTGAAAACAAATGAAGAACGATGAGTATATAGTTCAGTTCGCAAAGTCCTACCAATTATATCATTGGCTGGAGCATTTTAGTAAAGCAAAAACTAACTATGCCTGAAAAAAATTAGCCCCACCATGAATCTTTGTATATAGTCATCTATACCCTCTAGTTGTAGAATCCGATGAGTCCATAAAAAAAGGGGTGGAAAGCCCCTTTTTTGAGGGAGGGGGAATGGTTGTATTTTTTTTTGTAAATGCTCTATTTCTTTTGGACCCTAGTGAAAAAGGTCCGATCCAAATTAAATTTGGTGTGGGTTTTTAGAACTACTTTTTAATACTACGTAAAAAATCAATTTAATTGGTATATCCTAAGGATTCGAGGACGGATTTTGTACCCCAAACATGGGGTTTTCACATTTTTTGTATCCAAAAACTAAAATTATTCAATTTTTGTTTTTAGGATTCAGCTCAAAAAGTCAATTTAGTATTTTGGATTATTACTCTATGTCCATTGGTTACCAAGATATTGACATTGTTAAACACAGTACATTGTCGAATATTAACCTCAAAATATACAAAAAATTATATCTCTCGCTATTTTTTAATATTTATTAACGATACTTCGTTTTTGGCTTCCTATAACTGATGTCTACTGAATTATGGCTCCAAGTCACATTTTTCTTCATCCCTTTGTCAGCATACATACTCATACTTCCATACATACTCATACTCATACTTTGCCTAGATACTCATTTCCTATGGTATTTAAATGGAAAATAATGTATGATACGGCAAAATATTCCATGACATAATGTCTGAATGTTGTATCATGCTACAGTACACTTAGCACTTCCAAGTCTTAAAGAGTTATGCCCGAACTGAAGAACAAATCTCAAGGCGAGTTGGATATTTTGAGAAGTTTTGAGAATTGTCTAGTTAATTAATCAAAGCCTGATTCATGTTTAGTTTTCTTCCAGATGGGATTTAAGTTAAGAATGTGACTCCTATAAACTTGTGACTGAGGTCATCGCAGTACACCGAGGGCGATAAAGATATCTTTAAATAATTTTTATGTGACATATTATAAGAAACAACAACAGACAACTAAATCCTCCATCCAACTAAATCCTATATTCTGTAAAATTTTGGTAGGTATCAGATAAATTATTGAAATGTAAAACACTGTTTTTATTAGAAGAAGTGTCCTATTTTATAAAATTAAAAATTAAAGCAGTACTTCAAATAGTACTAGTAATATTATGCAAACAGACCAAAACAAATTTAGCCAACCACAAAGACTTAACGGCTTTGATGCAGTCCTAAGGGGGTACTTTTGTTAACATTTTGACTCCCGTTAGTGCAGATAATACTTGCCAGTTAAAATTTTTTTTATCGTATGCCAACAGTTTTAGCTTTTCAATATCAGACCTGAAATAACATATAGTTCAACAATAATTTACTTAGACATTGATGAAACATTTTTTAAAGTTTTCACCACCAAACTTTGGTACGCAAACAATTTAAACTGTCAAAACATTCACGGTTCAATTTATTCCCGGAATGTTTAAAATAAGTCATTCTTACAGAGTTATTTTAGCTTGGTGGCTTATCAATTTGCTGACAAATTGCATTGTCTAATGCTAGCTAATTATCTTGGTTTAACAATGTCCAGCAATCACATTGCTGACTTGTCTACAGAGATCCACTGCCAACTTATCAGCAGCCATTCCAACGGGATTACATCACTTCTACCATGCCACTATCGTTCTTTACACAGTAACACGTTTTCATGTTTTTTTTACGAAATTTCATTTCATTTAAAATCTTTTTCTGTCATTGACTTAAAAGAATTTGATAAAAAGTTTTAAAATTTTAAAAACAGCCTTCTAATGTGTGCCTAAGTAACTTCGTTTAAAATAGGATCGTATGACCAAGAGTATTAAGTACATAAAGTTTAAAAGAGAGAAAATTATTTTATACATAAAACCAGATTAAATGAATTTGAAAAATATTTAGACCATTGTGATGTTATTTCTAAGTCATGTAGGATTTTAAACAATCAACCAGTTTGTAGAAAAGTACAGTGTTGAAAATAAACTAGACAACTACAAAAATAACAAATAAAAATCAACTCTTGAAAAACTCATCACCTGAATAAATGACAAAGAAGCTTTTTCAACAAACAATGTGGAGATGGAAAATTGTGAAGAGTAAATGGAAAAACGACTTATAAATAATCATATGGCAACAGCAATGGAAGGCATTCGGACAAATAACTGGGGAGGCATTTTCATCAACATTCCGACTCTGCGGTATAAATCTCCACCACTTCCTCAATACTTAACGTCACGATGAACTATGGTCCTCTTGTTTATCGCTTTCAAAGTTTTAAATTATCTCTCAAAATGCCAAACTAATACCAAGATGCAGTTTATACAATAAAAATGATTTCATGAATAAAACCCCAAAAGCAATATAAAACGTTGAATATGTGTGTTCATCTTATTTATTTCAAATAGGCATGAGAATAAAAATCCTGTTAGAGATAGAGCTACTTTATTAATTATTGAAAATTTTAAAATCCAAAAAACTATGTCTCTCAAGTTGAAGGGTTTCTTATTAAAATTAATTTTATGTTACAAGGAGGAAAATTTTAGGATAAACTACGGAGTTTTAAGTCTTTATAGTTATTGTTTTTAGACTATAAGGCATAAAGGTAGACTATAAAGCATAAAAAGTAAGTAGTTAAAACACTGCAAGCCAAACAAAGTTAACTTTTTAAGTTTAAAAAATGTTATTATAATAATAAACATATAAACTACACCCTTTGATTTTTATGTATTGAGTAGCAAAACGATGACAAAAACTCTGACACGGTAAATTATATTATTTGATTCTCTTAATTGAGTTGATGACTTATTTTGATTTGATTGACAAATGACCTAAGGATAACCCACTATTTTATTGTAAAAGAGTGCATCAAAAGTTTGAATTTAGTTTTAGATAAGTTCTTTAACGACCAAAATCGATAACCGACCTCTTTCTTCCGACCTGATAAATTTCACATGATGGAGAACACTTTGCTGCCGGTACTGATGAGCCTCGAAGTCACATCACGAATTTAAATAACTTCCGGCCATCTTTTCCAGACTGACAACAACCCTGCCCAAATATCAACTCCAGATATTTTTCAAGACAAAAACTTTAAAAAAATAGTACTATTAAGGGAAAGCCTAGTCATAGCACACTTAATTAAAATATGCATTAAAACTATCTGTAAAAAACAGTTTAGTACATGTTACGGTACATTCCCATATTTGTATGAACGACCTTAAATACTTTGTTTGAAATTCATTGATGGTGATGGTGATTTTATATCATCCAGATGGTGGCCATCTTTTCCAGACTGACAACAACCCTGCCCAAATATCAACTCCAGATATTTTCCAAGACACAAACTTTTTAAAAAACAGTACTATTAAGGGAAAGCCTAGTCAAAGCACACTTAATTAAAATATCATCAAAATATGCATTAAAACTACCTGTAAAAACAGTTTAGTACATGTTACGGTGCATTCCCATATTTGTTTGAACGACCTTAAATATTTGGGGATTTGGGGTATAGCCTCTGGATAGTTATTTAACATTATATTGTAAAGGCCTAGCTTATGATCCAAATTTCGGTTATTATGGAGACCTAGGTTGCAGCGCCGAGGTGTTATCATCATTGCTTTGTTCCTTGACAATCATCGGATTAGCTTAGTCTGGAAACAATGATGATAACGTTATGGCGTGGAAACCCACATCTCCATAACAACCAAAAGTCTTGGATCGTAAGGTAAGCCTTTGCAATAATACTAACACATTTTTACTGTAGAGTATATTTTAATTAACTACTTTTGATATATATCTAAATTGGGAATTCAATAAATTATTCATGCAAATTTTTTTAAATGTTTTAAAACTAGGTTCAATCAATTACAAAACAGAGCAATCCTAACATTTCATTTAAAGGCATTAAAATAAGTGTTTTACTTTTACTAACAGTCACGGATAGTTCAAATTTCAAAACTTAATCCTAATTTTTTTTTTTTAATGAGACTTATTACAATGAAACATTTTTGTAGCCGCCTCCAACAATTGGCCTCCAACAATTAGCATGCACAATTAGGGGTTTCAGAGCTCAACTAATTTTAGGATTTCAGATGCTGGAATGCAATAACCTGTGGAATGAAATTAGATGTGCATTTTCAACAGCTCATTAATATCATACGGCACATTGTACAACGGCATTATTTTATCACTTGTGGAATTGCATTCAGAATTTGGCTATGTTCCCCATCAGGCAATTTTAGCAATTTATAGTTCTTTATAATAGACCCTAAATGTATTAAAATAATTATTATTATCTTCCTGAATATTTATAATTGAATATAGTTTCTTTAATTTTTATCTCAAGTTTTCTTTTACAATACTCTTATGCTCTCTAAAAACAAGTTTCAAAGAGAACTAAAAATGCTAACAAGCAAATGTATAAGATTTAAAATCGTTCTATCTTTAGCAAGGTATTCACGTAAAATTAGACAATACTTCATAGTAGAGGAATTTTCAGACCTACCGTTTAAAAAGACCATAAAATTTCATATTATGTTGTTGAACATTGTGATACAACATAAACGTTCCATACCACCAGTGCACATGTAACGTGTCGAACACGTTTATTACCTACGGACAATGTTATCAGCACTAAAGTGATATCGGAGAAGAGATGGGAAGAACTGCCGTGGTGAGAATGTTATGTCTATTATGAATATCTCCATTGAATTTCCTTATAAGAAAGTTCAAATTCAAAACAAATTTTAATTTTTAAAGCTAACAAACTGTTAATTACATATTATTTTTTTTACTAAATGATTTAGCTTTTTTGTAGGTCAATAGTATGAAACAATAAATACAACCAGCACTTACTGACTCATTTTACAAAAAATGTAAAACCGTCTAAGCTGTCTTGGTCTTCTCAACAAGTTAAGCCCTGTTTGTGGTAATAAAGGGGTTTAGCCGGCATCAAAACAATCTTTTATGATGGCCTTCAAGGAGTATGCAAACTTCAAGGCCTAAAGCAAACTGTTGAAAATTTGTTGTAAAAGTTAATTTACGCAATAACTTACTGATTTCTGTTACAATTACTGGGAATTTTGGACTAACCACCTAACACAGCGTGTTTATCATAGCCTAGCATCATACCATAGTGCCCCCTAGCCATTTTAACTGGGGCAGGAGTGATTATGTTGAGGAGGTCACAGGTTTCATTCCCGAGTTGTTCACTAACAGTTTTAACCATGTTCCCAAAAAGCATTTTTAGTTTCCCTGTCTTGGAAATTTTATCAAAATGCCTCAGGCAATAATATTTTTCTAAACATGTTTATTTTCAAGAAAAGACAAGACTTAAAACACATTGTAGCTGTTGTAGGGTATCGGTAATCAATTTGTGACTAAATTAAATTAAAAACAAGGTAAATTTTTATAATGTTGGCTCTCCTGTGATTTTTCTCAGAGAATGTTAATGATTTCATATAAGAATTGCTTTATTTTAAAACATTATTTGTGGTAAATTTTGATATTTCCTCTCCACAGAAGCATACATTATAATTAATTACACTTACTAAAAGTTGCACATACTTAATTATAATTGGCATTTCATCCGTTTGTGAATTTTTAGAGCCTCAAATTGGGGACAAGTTCAAAAATCAGCCTGATCGGAGCTTGTGAATTAATAGATGTTTTATGGGGTGTTTTACCATCGAAAAATCTTCTTTTTTTGTATTTTTAAATGGGAAATTAAGAATATTCTAATTTTAATTTTCATTAAAAAGCTAAATTAAAACATAAAATATCGTGTTCTGAATCATTTCTTTATGTAAGTTGGTTACTGAGATATTGATAGTGTTGTAGGAGAAACCTTTCCCAATTTTAACCTTGTGGGAGAAAAATAAAATTTGGCAGGCTAACTTATTGCTTATTGATGTAATTTGGCAAACTCATTTCTCAATAATGAACTTTTGTATGTAGTTGAGATCTACTCTAGTCTATGGTTTAAAACCTCCAATTTTTATATTTTTGTAGCAGCAAACCTGCATACTCATATCCCTTGTTATTGTTATGGAGAATATTTTTTATATGCTCATGGACCAGAACTGAATGTTAGGGTTGAGGGGTGAAGCAGAGAGACGAGAGGTCGAGGGGTGCAGCAGACGGATCACAAACCAAAATTAATTCGATTATTACCAGCCTAATGGAGTTAAGCGTTTGCACGTGGACACTCAACGGGTTAACTGACCACTGGTAATCAGTGTAACAAGCTATCACGGCCGATGCGGCATTGTCTCTGTGCAGACCACTGATCTACTCTACGTATTACGTAAAAATAACATAAATTTATATGTTATCTTTCTGCAATTTTGTTTGGGTTGTATAGTTTGTTTTAGGAAGGGTCACGATTAAATGACTGTCACCATTTGACGTTACCAAAATAAGATTTAATAAAGGATTAATTTATTAAGATATAAGTTAAAAATTATGTATGCAATGCAATTAGAATTGTTTAGCAATAAAAAAAATAAAAAAATCATATGAATATAAAATTACTATTTAGCTACAAAGTAAACATACTTAAATGTTTCAAAAGTTAAGAGTCTGCAGTTACCTGCCGCCTTTCAAGGATTTGTCTCATAAGAGCAATGTTAATTTCAAATACTTGCTGCATTTTTATTTTCCATTTAATAATTACAAAATTGGTGTTAATTTAAAAGTAATACAAATATCTAATGAGGATTAGAATGTCATGTAATGTGTTACGAGTTTTTTTAAATATTTCAAGGGGTCCCCCGTAAAACGTTCTAAGCGACAAAAACCTTGTTTAATCAAGGGTTGAAAGTTGAATTCTAAAATTTGTGTTTTTTTCAGGGCATATCCAGGCCCTGAAAAAGCAAAACACCACAACCATGAAGTCGACATTTGCTGAACACCTTTTAGACTCCAACCACAATTACGAAAGCATTGACAAAAATATGACGATAATAGAGTATATGACAAAAGACAGCAAAATGGACAGCAAAGAAGAGTTACACATATATTTGAAACATAAAGAAAACCCCAACAGTGTCCTAAATACTCAAATTAATTTAAATAACCCAATATTTCACAAGATATGGAATATGAAAACAATAATGAAATAGAAGGATTGCAAAACATTCCCTACTTCACCAATAGTGTATATATACATATGTTAATTTTAAATTTGTTTACTTTTAATTTTATTTATTCACATTTTATAATTTTACCATCTAACCATCAACTTGACTATGTAACTTTTAAAAAAACCTTGATAATGGGCTTAGATCCCGAAACATGTCGGTTGGAATATATATGTTTATCAAATAGCTGAATTTTACAAAACTCTCTTCATCCTCAAAATGGCATGTTATGAAACCAGTATAAAAGAATTCAGAGAAATATTACTGGAGGATCAAAACTAAAGCTCGGTTTTGTATAAAATAGGCCACAGAGCAGCTCAAACATTGGCTTCATTGTACAATTCAGTACAATACATGCTTCTATTTTTTAGGGATCCTTTTGTAAAGATGAAATCATATACAAAATGAAGCGCCAAATGAAATTGGCTTTATAATTATCCATCTATGAATTCCCCTGACTTAATTCATGTAAACAATAACGCACAGCAATCCATTTGAAACACTTGGGTAATCATGTATTGCAAACAATTGTTTTAATTACTTCAGAGGAAAACAAAAGGTGAAATTTAATAGGACCAAATAAAATGTTTTAAATGACAAAAAAATTGTTTATCAACAAAATTACCGTAGTTGTTTAATCTTAAGATTTTGTAAAGCGAATTTAAGTAAACATGAATCATAAGCCAGATTTGTGAAAAGCAACATTTGTAGTATTTTTCTACTTAGTTCCCCTAAAATCAAATTCATATCATAATCAAGTACTCAATCATAAATTTACGACCCGTCTCATAATCGTGCATCTTTAATTCTCAGTCGATTCACCAAGTACTTGGGCAAAGTTTCAGAAATAATGTAAGGCTGACTTTAAACTTGGACACTTTCATACTGAACAAGTTTTTATTACCCTACACTTATGGTCTAGGTCACAGTTTTCAGACCACTTAAGTTCTTAAAACTTCCATGTTAATTACCAAGTTCAACTTCTCATCTATCATTTATTTCTAGCATGAAGCAAGTTACAAAAACAAAATCGTTCAATTTATTTTGCAATACTAATTTTTCCAGGTAATGATTATAAAATTAAAAATTATATAATATCTGCTTTCAACCTTTTCAGTATATAAAATGGTACGGGGTAAACTGGTAAGATGAAATCAGAAACCTTACTACAGTAGCCTATATTACGTTACTAGGCCGGATAGTACTATTTTGCCGGACGAGCATAATAGTTCCCACGCAAGCGAAAGCGAGTGTAGGATTTTCATGCGAGTATAGCAAAACTTCCCGGCCGTGTAACGTACGATATTTTTCATCATACTACTCAGAAAAAAACATACTTTGAATCATAAAGTAGTCCTTAAATAAACCAATACGTTTCTAAATCCTTCGAACATAACCTATAACAAAAAGAACAAAAATTTGCTACTGCTGCCGGTGCTGCCACTTCATTCCTCTAAAATAAACCAGTATTAAATGCCGGTTTGCTGCAAATCAGCTGATTGTTCATTTCCGTTTATCCGGCCTAGGCCAGATAACAATTAATTTTTGCCGGCCTAGGACAGCATTGGTAACTTTCTAGCCAACAAAAAGGAACTGAAAACAGATGTTTCTATGTCAGTATGATGAAAAATAGATTTAGATAATTAGATGTTGTTGAATGATCTATCTACATTAGTTTTGCATCTACATCTTCCAAAATGCATCAGGTACTATGTAGTTACTGTGTTTTCTTTTAAACAGTGGGCGCTACCTTAACCAACCTCGCTTCAACAGCGCATCAAATTAACCATGCTCAATTAAGGAATCAGCTTGTGTTTGGCACCACTGCCAACATCCAAGACAGTAGCGTAATGAGTGTGTTGTGGTCATAATGTAATGTATTTAAAGAATATTTTAGAATAAATCACTACTAAATAGAAAACTCTCACTATAACCAACAACTCAAAATAATTCATTTCTCAAAATTTGTAAGAATTTTTATGAAAGAAAACAATTTTATAACCCACTATTTGACGAGGGAGGAATGTTAATCTACCTATTAAAAATTATAGAAAGCACTGAATAATGTGGCGACACGCGTCTTTCACAGTCAAAGCATTTATTATTATTTATAGTCATAGGTCAAGAAAAACCATAAATTTCTACTTATTCACAAAATGTCATAGAGGATGTAATAATTGTTTCACAAGATATAAGACTTCAAGATATATAGTTTTCTGATATTGTACGTTGTCAATAATAGACAACCTACACCGAAATCCGAAATCCGAATTAAATACTGCAAACATACGATTAGGATAATAAATAGTGTCAAAATATAATCCTACAAAATAGATGCAAAAACCAAGCTTAACCCTCAACATCCTTCACTAATCACTTTAAATTTGTTGCTTGTCTAAACCAGAAGCCTTATTACTGGTACCGATAGTCTGAACACAAACTACAAAAAAAATTAGTTCCTACAACTAATTTTTGCTCGCAGCCGCAAGCAAGAGAACTATTAAATTGAAGAAAACAATGGTGGAGGGGTTTTCATGTATAAAGTGTACGCAACAATTAATCACTCAATTATATTACTTTACAACCGTGAGGAAAGCATTCGTTATATGCTCAAATTTGTATCTATGACAGACGTCGAAACTGGTGATCAAGAAAGAATGCTAAACAAAGCCAACGGCTATTGCAGCAATGAACTCATGAACAGCTTAACTGAACACTTGGTTAAAGTTAATCCCTGAGCGCAAGATTTCAACATGATGATGTGCGCTCTGAAAAAGACTCCAGATGAGCAGCAAACACAACTCGGAATATACACTGTCTGAGATCGGAAAGAATATTAGCATCGATACGACGACTTAACTTAATGATGTTGCTATTATTTTTAGAGCAAACGATAGCTAACCACCAAGTGCGGGCTTGACTTGATGATTCACCCAAAAGATCAGCCACTTAGAAGAGTACATATTCTCCAATTACAATACAGTACAATATATTACTAGAACATAACAAGATTAGTAACACATAGCCAGGAAAACCTGGACAAAAACACAGCTAAAACAGATCAGTCTCAGCTCAGCTCTGATTGGGTGTGGACGTGCTCTCTCCTGTCTGGTGATTCTTGATTCTTGTGATTCCTGTGTTATTTTGTGTTATTGCTTTTCTTTTCAGCCTGTGTTTTCGTGACTGCTTTTACAGTTCTCTGTTTTAGCTGTGTTTTTGTCCAGGTTTTCCTGGCTATGTGTTACTAATCTTGTTATGTTCTAGGTTTTCTTCCACCTGAAGACGGGATCAGATTCCAGATCCCGAAACGTCGTGAAACTTGTTTTTTACTAATCAGTGATGGCAAATGTCCGCAAAAATCCTAATCAAAATATAAAATCACCATCACCAACAATGAATTTCAAACAAAGAATATATTACTAATTTTGCCTCGACCCAATAGCTGACCCATTGCTTTTTCCAAAAGGAGATGAAGGTTGACATACAGATCTAAAAAAAAAACTGTAATGAAAACGCAAGTGCACAACGAACATCGCTTACAATGCTGCAATACACATCCTATCGATTGGCTATCAGAGACACTTTCAGCACGCTAAATCATTCCAACAACCTATTTTTACAATAGATTATCGATATATTATGTGCGCATGGAAGGCAGACGATCATTTATGATTTAATAATCGTGCGAATTCGCACGGGTTCACCTAGGAAAGTAAAAAAAGAGGATATGTATGCCATTAAACTCATAAATAAAGAACTATCAAAGGTCAAATGCAGGATAACACAATCAAGGATGTTGAATTAAAAACTAGATTGAAGTTAAACAAACAACCGTTTTTATGGTTAAAAAATTGAAGCCATCTATAAGCATCGATAGTGTTTATGTTTAGTTCGATTTTTAAAGACATATCGTAACCTTACATACACGCTATCAGGAAAATGCCACATAAACAGCAGTAGTCAATGAAGATATACACAGCCAATATAACTGCACTTGAGGAAATATGGTATAGAATCTAATAGAAATCAACTGATAATCAACTTATATTCAAAGTCATATAAATCACTTTAAATTATAAAAATCATATAATATTTATGCATCTTTTTTTCTTACTTTCTTGTGATTTCCTTTCACCTTAATTCCAATCAAAGATGAGATGAGAAATAAATAGCCTAGTTTGTATTCTAAAACCACTATGATACTGTATATTTTAAATACCCCCGTTGCAGCAGACCTGCATACTCAGCGAATTTCAAATGCGGAAGAATACAGTTCAAGCCAAAATAGCGAGATCTGACATGTTTTTGTAAGCTCCATAAGAATAACATGGGGAATGAGTGTGCAGGTTTGCTGCAATAAAAATTGAAATATCGGGGATTTTAGGCTATTAAACATTAGATCTCATCTAGATGAAGCCACAAACCAAGTTTTATCAAGATATGTTGAGAAATAAGCAAGATATATAGAATTTTAATTATTTCCTATAAGGTTAACATTGGGACAACGTACTGTGTTTACCACTTTCAATATCTCGATAACAACCAATGGACATAAAGTGATTCAAAATACTAAATTGTTTGTTTTTTAGCTGGATTCAATAGTGCCGACAAAAATTCGATAAATTTTATTTTTCTATGTAAAAAACTCAAAAAACCCATTTTTGGGGGGTTTATCCCCCTTTAGCCCCCCTTCCGGTGGTCCGATCGGGCTGATTTACGAACTAATCCGAGTGATTACTATTTTACATGTCTGTAACAAATTTCATTAAGATCGGACCATATTTACGGCCGCTATCGTGTTAACACACATATATATAGATATACTAGCAGAACCCATGGTTTCGCTCACGATAAAAATTATTGTCTAAACTTGAGATGAAAAATCTAGAGGACTGAATAGAAAATATTTATATCAAGGAATATGTCATGTAGAGATATGTTTGTTTTATGGCGGAATGTAGGATAAAATGTAGATACCACAGTAGGATGTATGATACCACAGTAGATAGTGAAGGTTTTCTTTTCACTGTTATAAATCGAAAACGGCCGGACTGATTTTAATACCAAATGTGTCGATTTTAAGGGACTTCTTTGTAGATTTACCATTACGTCCCTGATTTGCCTATTAGGGCATCAATTAAGTACAGTAAAGGGCTGAATGTTCAAAACAGTTATGGTGCTATCCGTGGCAGTATTTCAAACTCGATTCACTTAGTTTTTAATTTAAAATATGGGCGGGTAGTAATAATTTAAGATCAACCAATGATTGCTGCATTTATTTTTCCGTGAAAAGCCGGGACACCGTCGAATTAGATGAAAAATGAATTTGCCAAATTATTGTAACTGGCATGATTATAATTAAAAACATAAAGGCCGGCCTAAGGAAATAACTATAGCTCCCGCTGCCTAAAAAGATGGTACCACATAAAGAGCTTATGATTGAACGTATAAAGTACGAAACTAAACCAAATGTAACTTTTATATAGTACGAAAGACCTAACAAAATCATCAAAACAACCATAAAACCATGACAAAAGGAATCAAATTATAAATCAGCTGTAACAACGTATCCGTTTGTGAAGCTAATATGCTTGATTTAATAAAATTTGAAATTTAAACAAAAGATCATCCATTACATTAACATGGGGCATTTCCAAAGCTTCAGCTCCACTAAAAACCTCTAAAAACCTCGAATTTAAAAAAATTCCGTTCTTGGTGAATGCCAACACTCTGTAAGGAACGACCATGCAAATTTTCAAGGCTCTAGATTAAGTAGTTTTGGCTGTGCAATGATAGGTCAGTGGTTTTTGACAAAAATATAGTAGAAAAGACAGTATAAATATAACTTACAATCAGGGATTTGTATAATTTATAAATATTTACATAAATTGATCAAAGAATCATATCATTTCAGCAGATTCTGTTTCTGATTGAAAAACCACAGTTCTTTTCTCTTTCCAACTTACCGGGATTTAGTCTCAAGACTCAGCCACAAAAGGCAGTTATGCTCTTCACGTTTAAAACTGCCTACGTCGAATTATACGAAACACCAAATCATCAGACAGGCATAGATGTAGTAAAAAAATTATTAGGAACGCCTCCAGGAAAAACGATAACTCCCGTTACCGAAATACAGATGGAGCCAATTAACTAATTAATGGTGGATTTTATCTAAACTAAATGTAACTTTCATATAGTAGGCCTATATAATTATGTCCTTTAAACAAATCAACAAAAATCAATAATCAAAGAAATCAATTTATTATCATCTGTACCAACGTATACATTTCCGAAGCTAACTACCAGCTGATTGTTTTACGAACATTAAAAATGTACACAAAAATCGTCCAACATACTTTTAAATGGGAAAATTTGAAAATTTCGGCCTCGCCAAAAACCCCTTTTTACTACGAATTTTGTAAAATCCGTTCTAAGCGGATGCCTACGCCCTAAGAGGAACATCCATGCAAAGTTTCAAGGTTCTAGGTCAAGTAGTTTGGGCTGTACGATGATTATATTGAGTGGCATTTGACAAATATATAGTAGATAAATATAAAAATTCGAACGAACGGTGTTTTTTGCTTCTGGGGGTCCCAAAATGAAAAGTTATCATGGCCTGGGTCTTAGGTCTTCCCATGAGTACTACGGTAACAGCTTCTTCCCTATAGGGGAAATTCGCTAAAACTTTATATCACACCACTTTTTTGCATACAGTACAATGCCATTTATTCAATCAAATTTTTACTTGCATGTACCTTAAACATTCTTGGTAATTGCATTCACAATGGCCCTGTATCCAAGGAGTTACCCAACACAAGTCATATTGTGATATACAACATTGTCTGGTCATTAGGGGATGATGTAAAGTTGATATTTCCTTAGGATGACAACAGCGTTAACTTAAGTACGGTATGATAATAAATCGTAAGTAGGCCTAAGTTACATATACAGATCTGTATTTGTATTACTTTGTATTCATTCAGCCTAGTTTAAAAATAGTGACTGACTATAATGTTGATATGGTATTATCATAGCCCAGAAATTTAAAAACTTCAAAATCCGAATCAACTCCCTTGTAGGGAAAAAATTATGGATGAATTTTTTTTAGGGGAGGGGGGTCAGTACCAGATATTTATTTTGTTACCGTAAAGCTTACCTTGAGTCTATCTTCTGGATAGAAAACAAATTTAATGTTCAACGACCTACGTTTTAACAATTTTGTTTTAGCATTACATCTTTACCTATTTTCTATTCAGAAGAAAAACTTGGTAGCAAATTAAATATTTGACACCCCCCCCTCCAACAAATTGCATTCAAAATTGATGTTCTCAAGGGCTACAAAAAAAACAGCTCAGAGCCTATGACTACTTTAATACAAATAGGCTATACGATAAATTATAGAAATTTTTTAATCAATTTATCTAGCCTGATGTTTACCAACAAGGCTAATTTTAATGAGGAGATATATTTAAGTTAACCTTTCATTCAGTTCAATAAAAATGTTTTCTAGCCTGTTCTGTTACTAGAATGGTTAACAAGTGGAGCAAACCTTTCTACAAAACAAAATCTTCAAAGGCTTAGGCTCAGTCATTTAATTTCTATGCCAAATTTTAATCTTAGGTCTATATAAAACTCACCTTCAGGCAGCAGTAGAAAACCACGAAATGATGAAATAGAGTAACCTAGGACCTTAGTATCATCAACAAAAAATGCCTTCACTGGTTGACAACCGGTAAGAAAAATGTTGATAATTGTATATCGTCTAAGAGTCAACTAACCAGAAAAACTGTTTATCAATGAACAAATTCCACTGCACATTCCGTAAAGTTAAACCTTTGCGACACGTTATAATACACGTCTGCGACTACGTTTATTACGGTGATAAGAGTTGAGGGTTGAGGAATTGTAGTTGATGGTAAAGTGAAAGGAGAGGATGAAGAAGTGAAATTCAGAAACAACAAAAACAGAACAGACGAAACAGTAATTACTGCGACAGAAACAGCTGTCATCTGACTAGGCGGAGATAAATAGAAAATTATATAAAACCAGCAAACGGGAGAATATTCTTTGAAAATAATCAACGGTCATATAATATCTTCCCAAAAATCCAATTATAACCTTAGACGTAGGTAACAATCCAGACAAAGTTACAGTGAAAAACTTTGTATTAATTTAATTTTAAGGAATTTGGATGGAAGTCTAGTTCTGTTATTTAATATTATTCAATATTGCTTTTTAAAACGTCCAGGCATAAGAGTACTACTGGGAGGGAGATTATAGTTTTTTTTATATTTCAAATAAAAACCTTTTCTTATTCAGGTACTGAATTTCCAGGTCCACAGGAAAGAAGGAACGCGCGTACTCCTGTAATGCACAGTATATAATCGCCAATAATATATTATCTGTTCTCCTCCCTCCCCATCAGTATAAGACCACCCGTACTATTTGTTGTCCATTTATACATACTACTGTTTACAGGGTGTTAATATTTGTAGTTTTTGCCAGTCGCCAGTCCGTAACACGACGAGTCCAAATAGGTGGTGGGAAGGAAAAGACTCGCCAAATTAAGGTGGTATTATTATCCCTCCCGAACAAAAACTGGCAAAGACTCCTTTTACATAAGCGATCGGCCATGGCGACATGTTTCCTGACCCTGCTCTCAATAAACTTTCAATTGCACGTGTTCACACATGCCATCTGTGACTTCGGTGTTCGGTATGTTAACAACTCAAAAACGCGGCGGGTGACGGATACCACGTTCGTTCGCTTAAACTGAAAGCCGGCTCCCACCCACCAGGGGTGCCGAACCCCCCCAAGAGCTATGACGCCAGTCCCCTCCAAAAATTCTCAAACCCCACGACATACATGTACGACATCCTATTTTAGCACATAACATAAACAAGTGCAAATATGTAATGTCACTTTTCAACGCCCCCTACTCACCCCTAGAAATTATCTTCAAACCCTCAATGCGATGTTGGGGGGGGGGGAGAGTGATGAATTATTTTGATATTATTTTTGACGACAGATTGAAGTTTTTGCCGAGTTCACATTGGTACATCCTTTTGAAACATCCCATCAAGGCGATATTGGGGGGGAATAATAAATTTTGCTATTAGATGACCGATTAAATTTTTTGCTGTCACCAGCTTTACATTTCAGCCATAAAAAGTAAATGTACATTTTGAAACACCATCCACCTTGAAAAAAATTGAAACGTCAAAACTATATTGGGGGGAATAACTTTTTTTATGTTATTGTTTGTTGTTTTAATCCCTGTTTCGTGCATTTAAAATAATCATTTTAAATGCCTAAAGTAACTAATGTGTAACTTAAATAGTAACTTAAAAGTAACTAATGTGTTTTAGATGCTTTATTAATGGTAAACTCAATAGCCTATATTTTAGCCTACCCTGCAGCTAACAAAATATAGTCTTAAAAAAATCCCCCCCAAAGAATCTTATGACGCATTTGGTGTCATTGTCCCCCCCTGTAGGCACCCCTGCCACCCACTTCGCTTAAACTGCTGAGGAACGCACCCACAAGCCATCACTTATAACCATCCACAATCTCTGATGTCCATGTAGCTGGATTTACAGCACACGCCACCATCCCAGTCAATGCAGCTTATTGTTATGTGACAATTACTTAGCCTCGCTTTACTATGCCCGAGTCTATCCTCTTATATACATTAGATCCAATCTAATTATATGTATACACTTTACTATGCCTGAGTCTTTCTTCTTACCCTAATGTATACACTTGACTATGCCCGAGTCTATTCTCTTACCCCAGTACCAAAAATCTTTGGGCCAACGTTGGGAAATCATCACCTATGGTTAGCCAACCATTAGGGAAGTCTGTTGACGCAACGTTGGCCCAATAATGGTTTAGCCAACCAATATCCAACGATGCTCACAAAAAGCCTGCAATGAGCCAACCAAATTTATATAAACATGAAAACTCTAGAAATTTTTTATTGATTGATGAATGAAGAAATAAATTTGGTTTATATCAAGGTTTTTGGGAATAACAATCAGTGAGGCTCCACATGAATTAGAACCCATAACCATCACTTCACTAGACACATGCCTTTGATCACACGACCAACTCGACTCTCAGAAAAGGGGGTTAAAGTGGTTTAGAATGACCAGGAACACTTTTAGCGAATTTCCCCTATAGGGAAGAAGCTATTACCGTAGGTCTCTCATGGTAAGACCATTGACTATGAATGTATAAGTACATTTATAGTCAATGGTAAGACCTAAGCCCGAGACCATGATAACTTCATTTTGGGGCCCCCAAAAGCAAAAAACACCATTCGTTTGAATTTTTAGATAAATATCTATGTGTCTGTTAGCACGATAGCGGCCGTAAAGACCCATAATTTATGCCATAAATTTATGAAATTTGGTACGACGTGCAAAGTCGTAATCCCTCGGTTGAGTTCATAAATCAGCTTAATCGGACCACTAGGAGGGGGGGTAAAGGGGGATAAACCCCCCAAAAGTGGGTTTTTTGCGTTTTTCAAATGGAAAAATTAAAGTGATTCAATTTTAGATTCCACCATTGAATTTAGCTTGAAAAAACAAACAATTTAGTATTTAGAATCATAGCTCTATGTCCATTGGTGACCGAGATATTGAAAATGGTAAACACAGTACATTATTGTCCCAATGTTAACCTTATGGGAAATAAGTTAAATTCTAAATCTCACTTATTTCTCAACATATTTTGATAAAACTTGCTAAATGGCATCTTCTAGTTCAGATCTACTAAATATTGAATTAAACCCACCCAGTTTTAATATACCTGTAGCAGCAAACCTGCATACTCATTCCCCATGTTATTCTTAAGGAGCTTACAAAAACATATCAAATCTCGCTATGTTGGATTGAAATATGTTGTTTTGCATTTGAAATTAGCTGAGTGTGCAGGTCTGCTGCAATGGGGGTATTTCCATATATGAATGTTGAAGTTTCAAAGCTTTTGCAAGGCAGTATTGACTGACTACATAATCCACTTTCAACTTTTGCAGTTAGTTAAATAATTGTGCAAAGAGGGTATTATTATAATCCCAAAGTATATGGTCATTGGTAATTTAAGTTTTGATGAACTGTAAGTCTGTGGACTTCCTTTTTGGGCCATCTTTGGTGGAACTATCACAGTAAAAATAATCATATCTGTTTTTGAATAATTTTTATGTCTTAATTTTTGTTATAATCATAAGCATTAGCAGGCCCGGACTGGCCATAAGGGCATCCGGGCAAATGGGCCGCCACCTCCAGGGGCCGCTGGGCCGGTTGGGGGCCGCTTACCCCCCCTCAGATGTGCGAGCTAAAAAAAAAAGTCACCACTTTTGCCGAGCCGGAAATTCTGCTGCCGGCCCTCTCCAAAGCCCCCCTGAGTGGGCCGGTACACCATATAAATACCCGGGCCAAAATTTCTTCCCAGTCCGGCCCTGAGCATTAGTTTAGGCCTATATAAATAATGCGGAAAGTAGGATTTGTCAACAATACTTTTTGTTGGCCCAATGTCTGTTTTGGTTGGATTTGTCAACGAGGGCTACCCAACGATCGGTTCCTTCGACCAACCGCAATAGTGCCAACCGAAAATAATCCAACGTTGGGCCAACGATTTGTACTACTGGGGTATCAAGATCTACTTCCTCTGTTTCACAAGACAGTTATAGGCTCCTATATTGAAAACTCCCCTTTCTGGCCGATGCTTGATTTACCAATGGCCCACCAAGGGTGAATGTAGGGCCGCAGGCTGCAGGCCGCGCACTGAAAGGGGGCCACTCAGGGAAGAAAATAAGGGATCGTGAGTGAATTAGAGAGGATATCCTGACTCCAGAATGTATAATTGCTAATAAAAAAGTCACCTTTGTTGATAAGGCTATTAGGAGGGCTGCACTTGAATCTGGGCTTAGGGCCGCACTGCCCCTAAATCTGGCTTTGTTTCTGGCAACAACCATAGATGAAAACATCCTGAGATGTTGCAACAACCAAATAGGATCCCATTTGGAGAATGTCTGACTTTTGACCATGTTATCGTGATGAGTTTTGTCTTACAGTAAATATTCCATAACGAAAATTGGAAAGTAATATTAACTCTCTGCACTCCACAGGATTGCAATATCCCACCTTTGCCATAAGTGCTTTAATTTCCTCTTGGAACATGTGAGTCTACAAACAATGCAGGACAGGAAACACTTACAGGAACATAAAACACATATAAATGTACTTTTGCTAGTAGTTATGGAGTCTGAACATAAAATTTTGGTCTAATTTTTTGATGGGCTATCAAGTTGGGAAAATGTTATAAAACGGTTTTCAGATTACAATTGGTTGGATGGCTGGGTGCTTATTGTATTTACTTTACAGTTCAAAGATTGCGCAAGCTCTGACCTGAGAGTTTTGGTGACGGTTTATTGACTCTGGACCCAGATGCTGTTTATTGGGCTGTGGCATCTAGGGGGCCCCGAAGCAAAAATTTATCATGATTCAATGCCTCAGTGCAATGTGCCAATACATTCCATAGACAATTTCTGATGAACTACTAATATCAATATAATTTACGTCCTGACAGACCTGAATACTCAGCGACGCGTATTCATACATTTTATTTTATATTAGGGACGCTACCAAAGTCAGACAACGGCAAATCCGGAGTGTTTTAAATTCCCAAAACTTCAAAGTCGGACAGTGACGAAGTCGGGCAGTGCCAAACCCGCACTGTTTTGAAACAGTCCCGGTTTGTTGGGAGCGTCAGGTGCCAAAACCGGACTGTTCCATTTTGGAACAGAAACGTCAAAGTCAGACAGCGCCCAACCCAGACGGTTTTGTTTTTGAACCTTACTGTACCGGGCTCCTCCCATTTGTTCTCATTGGCTCGCTGTAAAGGGGACGATGACAATGGGCTAATATTGTGATTTTAAGATATCAGATCTATTATCATTTTAGAATAATTTTTTTTAAGGGTCGAGAATCCAACCCTTTTTTCGACTATAATTTTTTTCTGCGCTCATTGGTGAATAATGTAATTTATTTCCGTTTGAACTAAATATGCTGCGTAATTTATAAAAAATTTAAATCTCAAGAATTTTAATTGTGTTTAATTTTTTACCATCCGTAATTAAATTTAAGGTGGGCAGAATTTTAATATTAGCCATTAATGGGCCAGTAATGTGATTTTGAATTATCAGATTGTATTATTTTAAAATAATATACAGTTAAATACAACCCCATTTTCAAAAATAAAGAAAAATATCCTATTTGGTAAATCTATTTCTTCATACAAAAAAAAAATCCTATACCTACTCTTGTAGTTTGAGTAATAAATATATAACAATACTCTTGCTTGCTCAATCATCTTAAAAACGGCTCCAAGTATTTCCATAAAGTCTTTAAATAACTAATTTCTGACTCAAAAAAGTTTCATGTAGGTTACTTGGCCAGAGAAATTCTAATAAGGTAGGTAGTAGATTGAATTTTAAAGTCGAAACACTTTACGTCTGGAGTTGCCATGCTAGCAACCAAATAAACAAAAATACCCCCATTGCAGCAGACCTGAATATTCAGTGAATTTCAAATGTTTTAATAAATCACTTAGACGGAGCCTCAAATCAAGTTAAATCAACTTAAATCTTGAAATAAGCATAAAAAAATGTCTCCACACGAATAACATAGGAAATAAGTATGCAGGTTTGCTGGCATGGAAGTATGAAATTTAGACTTTTTGCATTAATCCAGTAGATATTAACTAGATGAAACCATATACCAGTTTTATTCAGATATGTTGAGAAATTTGTGAGATATAGAATTTTATTTATTTCCCATAAGGATAACATTGGGACAAAGTACTGTGTTTACCACTAGCGATATCTCGGTAACCAATAGACATAGAACAACAATTGAAAAAAATACAAAGTTATTAGTTTTTTTTATGCTGAATTCAATGGTTCAAACAAAAATTTTATTATATATATATTTTTATATGTAAAAAACTCATTTTTGGGGGGTTTATCCTCCTTTAGCCCCCCTTCCGGTGACCTGATTGGGCTGGTTTTCGAACTCGTCCGAATAATTACTACTTCACATGTCTCTGCCAAATTTCATTCAGATCGGACCATTTTACGAGTCTTTGGTAGATTTCAAATGCGGCCCGTTTAAAAAGTTTTATAATTCATGATAAAGAGTAAAACAAGGTCATTGATTAGTGTTGATTAAAATGATTTTGATCGAATTAAGCTGGGTTCAGTAAGCAAATTATTCTGTAAAACGATTGTGATCAAATACAGGGACAGAAATTGTTTTACATAATAAGATGCCATTGGCTAAATATTAATCAGGAATATATTAAGAAAACCTTTTATCTTACTTGGTCTTGATAAACCGGATTACTGGTGGATCTAAAATTAGGCCTATATTAAATGACTCATTGTACGAACTCGATTAAAAAACTGCCACTTCCTAACAAGAAAAATCATGAGGACATTCACCATTCACCACAATTAAGGTGTAAATATCATGTAAACGTATCCAGCTGTTCTGTTTCAAATGCCCCTCAAGTAACGGAGGAGCAGGATTCTCATAAAACAACCAATAAAATTTTGGGGATGTGGCTAATATGACGGAGAGTACAGTCAATGAAATAAATCGGGGTGTGGCCTAAAGTGCTTGGTTCCGTTGGTGCACGAGGCAACAAACCCAGACAGTTTTGAAACAGTCCCGATTCGTCGGGAGTGTCAGGTTCAGGTGCCAAATCCGGACTGTTTCATTTTTGCACAGAAACGTCAAAGTCGGACGGCGCCAACTCAGGACGGAAAAACAGTCCAGAGTTGGCGCTGTCCGACTTTGTCGTCGTCCGACTTTGGCGCGTTCCCTTATATTATTCAGGTGATTAAGTCGTAAGTAACAATATTGTATGACCATAAAAAATGCCGAAAAATATCAAATGATTTTACTTAACAAATGTTTGTTAGTACCGTGAATGACAGGATGATTAATTCCATCCGTACTCAGCCTCGCCTTGGCCTGCCTCAATTCTATTTGTGGGTAATTTTTAGTTTGAATAAAAATTTAATTTTTCATGCTTTATTACAGCTCATGTTTCCCGAAGAATGGCCAACTAAAATTTTCTGTAGTGGTTAAAATACAATACGAGTTAAAAATTTACATGAGTAAAATCAAAATGTCGTCTACAGTTTTAAAAAATCAGTCCAAAACTTTTTTCTTCATTTCTTTCAATAAGGACAATACATTTATAAGAAAACCCACTTCCGATTTAGCAAGTGATAACCTTCCTGAAATGCCAGGGTTCACCATAGGCGGGTTTAGGTTGTAATCTTTGGGGGTGCTCATAAATGGGCTTAGGGGGTATTAGTTCATTATGCTCATATTTTGAATCACACATTTTAAAGTATATTTCAATAACCTATTTCTTTTCTTTAACGACAACTCCTTTAATTTTTTGTTATAGGTCATTTGAATCGTGAAAGAACTGATCCTTTGTAATTCATATTATGAAAACTACTGGAATAATATTATTAATCATAGCAAGAAAAACAATTTGAGACTCTAAAAATGCATTTTTGTTTTCAAAACAGATTGTTCAGAAACCGATTTGAGTTTAAATACAGTTTTGATTAGTCATGTTTGTTGGGGAACTGTTTATTCTTATATAAATTATTAAAAATTACACTCAAGCTGTGTCCATGTTCGCTTATATTCCCCTCTCCTTCAACTATGTCTCGAACGGAAGAACTCACAAGGTTACATATAAATAAAATGGATTTAAAAGCTTAAAGGAGTAAAAAAAACAATTATCTGGGACAATAAACAAAAATAGATAAACAAAATTTCAACAAATATTGTTTAAGTTTTAACTGACAAGTGATAAAAAGTTAAAATGTTACAGATGTAAATTAAAATTAAAAATTTCATTTTAATCTTTTTGTGAATTAGAAATTTCCTTTTTTTCTTATAAATGATTATTTCTCTATTTTTTAGTAATAGCATTGACTTTATAACTAAAAGGAGACTGCCCCTGCTTATGAGTGTTTTGAAACCAGAAATTGAGCACTCGCGAAATTAGTTCGGCACTCGTCACTTGACATTGTGCCAGGAGTGTGATTTCACGATAAAGGTTTTTCCTTGAAGTGGAACAGTTTTGCTTCTACTTGGCTCAAATATGACACAAGGTAATAAAAGGGATTTTATCTTCAAAAAGCCGAAACTAGAAGTGCAAAAGAAGAATAAAAAGGTATTTTTTATTTCTTTAGATACATTAGATACATTAGTTGAAATGGCGACCTACCCAGGTAGGTATTTTAAGCCAAATATGAATGACAGATGAGTGAAGGATAAATGATGATGAAGTGTGAAATTTTAATACAGAGATTCCTTAGACCGGGGACACACACAGCGTTTTTTAACGCGCGGTAAAAATGACGCTTGCCCGTAGTGCATTGATTTAAATGGACGCGTTCACACGGGGCGGAAGAAATACCGCGCAGTAATATTGCTGCTGGCGGTCGCTTTGCTGCTGCTTGAAAGCGGATTTTTTTCCGCTTTGTCATCACAGTGGTGCATTCAATTAAATGGGAGCGTACACATTTGGCGGATTTTTTATCGCCGCCATGGTCAGACGGCAAGACACTCTAAACATTGTACCTTGTTGATGACGTCAGGAGTTCTGTGATCAGCATATGGTAAAATGCATTTGGTGAACACCCACCGTCGTCTCTCAAAATTAAAATGGTACCATGATTGGCGATATTTTTTCTGTGGCGTTTTTTTTACCGCCTCATGTGTATGAACGCCAATTTCGTCGGCGGCGGCGGAAAAATTATCGCGCGATAAAAAAACGCCGTGTGTGTCTCCGGCCTTACCAGAATGTGCTCATTTTTGTAACATATAATCAAATGTTTGGCTTCAAAATTTAATATTGCATCTATTTTTTCTTTATATTCTTGGTAGTGGCTATCTTTCAGGCAAGTACGACATCACACATTAGCTATGGTGTTTTTGTTCCTTTCACTCCAATCCAAGAGTTAACGGTTCCCATACCTCAAGATATAACACACCAACTATAGTTTTGGTCCTGTGACAGCAGTAACTTTTAACTACATATTACTAATAATCCTTTTATTAAGTTGAATGTGTACTGAAAGTCGCTAGCTATCCTGATATACACCCTCATCCTCAAGTAAGGCTGATAATGGCGCTCAGTGGGACTTTCTCATAATCTGAGAGTGCAACATGGTGCTCGGTGTTCATTAAAACTCTGCTCAGTTTCATGTTGGCAGCGTAAGGTAAGGTTGTGTTGTGAGACTCATCAGTGTTTTCTAGGTAAAGCCAAATAACTTGCCTTTCAATTTTTCCTTTATAACAACAGAGAGCTCTGAAACCAGAGAAATTGCATCTTTCCAATGACACCTGTACAAAATTAGTATAATAGTTGCATAGTCCAAATTCAATTATCATTTGCTGTTACCATGAAAAGACTTTTTTGTCATGATACATGTGTTTTATTTTTATATTAAATCATGGAAAAGCATTTATTTTACATTTACGTTTATGTTTATAATGACATATATAACCATGAGTCATTAAAAGTTCCCTAAAATACTTGGGCTCTTGCAGGTTTAAATGAGCTTAAATATAGTTTTTAATTGAATGCAAGGCTACAGACATTATTAAAATTATGTGAAGGAAACATGTAAATAGACTTTGAATGCATTGTCAAAGTGAGTGACAGACGGGGGAGGGTGCCAGGAGACGGCGCCATATGCCGCTCGATTTCAAAATAGTGACAGTGAATTCTACCCAGGGCACTAAAAATAATGGTTGCATGTCTTTTGACTCATATTTTAATGATTTTATGCAATCATGTTTAAGTGTCCCCGAGTATTTTAACTATTTATATCCCACAGTGAATATGTTAGGCAGCTAATATGTTTCTTCAGGCCTGGCGAGCCTGTTAGACCTTTCCTACTACAAATCCCCTCCTTTTGTAGCTGTGTAAATACCCAAAGGGTGACATGCCTGGCCAGAAATGCTAGGACTTTCAATCCTTTAACACGTTCAGCCCAACGTGCGCCACTGGTGGTACATGACTGAATTTTTTTAAAAGGAGATTACAATAATCGGTAAACTGACCAAATAGACTAAACTAACCTAAGTCGTACTTTTATTTAAAACTTTAATATATCCATTGATTTTACCTTGTGTATACCTAAAATAGCTAATTTGAGTGAAATTATAAATTTTAATGGTGTACCACTGGTGGCACACATTGTCCGGTAGGCATACCAAAATCACCACGGGCCGACGTGCCAGCCAACGTGCGCCACCGGTTGCACATGCATGATTCGCCGATGGCGTGGCAGGCGGTGAAGTGGCGAACAATATGCTGTTAGTTATTGTAACCTGCGTGAAAGTAAAGCACTTCCCGGGTTTTCTTACGCCACTTCCGCCATTTTTGGCGTTTTTAGGTCATTTTGATCTTTTCTTTCATCATTTTTTTTTCATAAAAAAGTTCACACGTGCGCCACCGGTGGCGCACATGTGTCTACACAACCCTACAATACAAACACACTAATAAAATGACCCAGCAAAGCTCCGAAAGCGCTGTGAAAAAGCATTGAATCAAATGGGAACTATGCGCCACCGGTGGTACAAGTCGCAGTTTTGGAAAGTTTGCAGTGCGCCACCACTGGCGCACGTCAGGATTATGGAAAGTACAAAAACTGACTGTTGACTCCTGTCGGTCCGAACGTGTTAAAATCTAACAACCATCATCATTCAAAAATATACTCCAAATGCAACAGACCTGCATACTCAGCGAATTCCAAATGCAAAAAACTATGTTTCCATCCAACATAGCGAGATATGACATGTTTTATAATCTCCTTAAGAATAACATGGGGGATGAGTATGCAGGTTTTCTTCAACAGGTATGTTAAAACTGGTGGTTTTGATTCAATATTTAGTAGAACCATTGACTTTGAATTCATAGTCAAAGGTAGAACCTAACTGAAAGAAGCCATATACAAAGTTTTATCAAGATATGTTGAGAAATAAGGTAGATATAGATTTTTGGCGAATTTCCCCTATAGGGAAGAAGCTGTTACCGTAGTACTCATGGTAAGACCTAAGCCCGAGACCATGATAACTTTCGTTTTGGGGCCCCCAGAAGCAAAAAACACTATTCGTTCATTTTTATATATATATATGTGTCTTTAAGCACGATAGCGGCCCTAAAAATGGTCCAATCTGAATGAAATTTGGCACAGCCATGTAAAGTAGTAATTATTCTGACGAGTTCGAAAACCAGCCCGATCGGACTACCGGAAGGGGGGGTAAAGGGGGGTAAACCCCCCAAAAATGGGTTTTTTGAGTTTTTTATATAGAAAAATAAAAATAATCCAATTTTTGTTACCACCATTGAATTCATTTCAAAAAAACAAACAATTTAGTATTTTGAATCACTGCTCTATGTCCATTGGTTACCGAGATATTGAAAGTGGTAAACACAGTACGTTGTCCCAACGTTAACCTTACGGGGAATAAGTAAAATTCTATATCTCGCTTATTTCTCAACGTATCTTGATAAAACTTGGTAAATGGCTTCTTCTAGTTCAGATCTACTAAATATTGAGTTAAAACCACCTAGTTTTAATATACCCGTAGCGCAAACCTGCATACTCATTTACCATGTTATTCTTATGGAGCTTTCAAAAACATGTCAAATCTCGCTATGTTGGATTGAAATATGTTGTTTTGCATTTGAAATTCGCTGAGTATGCAGGTCTGCTGCAACGGGGGTATTTTTAATTCCCTTAAGGATAAATTGGTATGCAGGTTTGCTGCCATGTTAATGGAAAATTCGGGGATTTTAGTCTAAAATACATTAGATCTCATCTGGATGAAGCCACAAACCATTTTTTATTAAGATATGTTGAGAAATAAGCGCGATATAGAATTTATAAGGTTAACGTTGGGTCAACATACAGTGTTTACCACTTTAAATATCTCGGAAATCAATGGACATAGAGCAATGATTCAACATAGTAAATTGTTTGTTTTTATACAAGCTGAACTCAATGGTGCTAACCAAAATTAATTGGATTATTTGATTATTTTTATTTTTCTATGTGAAAAACCCAAAAAACCCATTTGGGGAGGGGGGTTTATCCCCCTTTACCCCTCCTTTCGGTGGTCCGATCGGGCTGTTTTACGAACTTGTCCAATTGATTATTAATTTACATGTCTGCACCAAATTTCATAAAGATCCGATCATTTTTTCGGCCGCTATAGTGCAAACTGGCACATTGATATACAGGGTGTCCATTAAAAATGTTTCAGGATTTCAGGAGGCGATTCCTTACATCAAAACTAAGAAAAAAGTTCCTGTAAACATGGGTCCTAAAATGCTCGGTTATCCGTCTGTCGGTCTGTATGAGTTTTTAACATGATTTTGTATAACTTTGGAACTACTAAAGATATCAACTTCAAACTTGGGGACGTATGTGCTGACTAATAGGACCTATTTTGGTGCGGAGTATCAAGTTTCTACTTTGTACCATTTCAAAATGGCAGCCATTTTAATATTTTAAAACTTAATATCTTAAAATCCGTAAATTTTACAAAAATTTTACAAGAAACAAAAAAGTTGAGCAATTTTGTTTCCTACAAAACGATATAAAGGTTATTAAGATGGAACAAAAATTATCAGAGTTACTGCAATTTTTCTAATAGAATTAATGCAAATTTGATATAGCTGCCTTAAAACAAGCATGTATTCTGTTAGAAAATTGCAATAACTCTAATAATTGTGGTTCGATCTTAATAATCTTTATAACGTTTTGTAGGAAATAAAATTATGCAACTTTTATGTCCCTTGTACAGATTCTCTAAAATTTACGGTTTTTAAGATATTAAGTATTAAAATATAAAAATGACTGCCATTTGAAATGGTACAAAGTAGAAGCTTGATACTCTGCACAAAAATAGGTCCTATTAGTCAGCACATACGTCCCAAGTTTGAAGTTGATATCTTTAGTAGTTCCAAAGTTATGCAAAATCATGTTAAAAACACATACAGACCGACAGACGGATAACCGAGCATTTTAGGACCCATATTTATAGGAACTTTTTTCTTAGTTTTGATGTAAGGAATCACCTCCTGAAATCCTGAAACGTTTTTAATGGACACCCTGTACATCAATGTGCCAGTTAGCACTATAGCAGCCGAAAAAATGATCGGATCTTTATGAAATTTGGTGCAGACATGTAAATTAATAATCAATTGGACAAGTTTGTAAAACAGCCCGATCGGACCACCGAAAGGAGGGGTAAAGGGGAATAAACCCCCCTCCCCAAATGGGTTTTTTGGGTTTTTCACATAGAAAAATAAAAATAATCAAATAGTCCAATTAATTTTGGTTATACAATTACAATATACAATAACAATTAATATTTCATTGTTATACAGGGTGTTTACTAAAAAGCCTTCAGGACTTTGGGATATGATTACTTATATCAAAACTAAGAAAAATGTTCCTCTAAACATTGGTCCTAAAATGCTCGGTTATCTGTCTGTTGGTATATATGTGTTTTTAACATGATTTTCCATAACTTTGGAACCATTAGAGATACCAACCTCTAACTTGGTGCGTATATGTCCCAACTCTTTACACCGCATCTCTAACTTTTTTTTGACAAATCTGCCAATTTAGTAACTGTTGAACACTACTAAATTGAGGCACTTATTCATTGGAAAATTTAAGTACGGTAGGAGGGTCGGGAAATTCACAGCCATAAGTTAAGAATTTTAGGTGGTCTCCTCTCCATCCTCAATGCGACAATGCTACTACTGTAAGAATTTATTTTGTAATTCACTGGCAATAACCTTTCCGCATAGAATGGATACTAAAAGGAAATGAACAATGAACGAACGGACTGAGGACATTAACGAAACCAAAGGAACATTAACTCACTGCTACTTCCCCTCGGAAGAGACCTAGTGGGGACTGTTTTAACTTATTCATGTTGTTAAGCCTCAGAAGCTGATAAGACAATTATAAATAGGTTACGTACCTCCGTCTTCAGCTTAAAAAAAAAATCCAATTAAATCTGGACTAAAAAAATCCATTAATTGGTTTTTTTTTTTGAAGCTGAAGACGGAGGTACGTAACCTATTTATGACTGTTTTAACTTTAAATACCTCCAGTAATTCACACCTTATTATCTACTATATATTTGTCAAATACCACTCACCTATCATCGCACAGCCCAAACTACTTGACCTAGAACCTTGAAATTTTGCATGAACGTTTCTCTCAGGGCATAAGCATCCACTAAGAACGGATTTAAAAAAACTCCCTCAGGGCTATGCCCTATGATACATCATAGTTTCAATGTTAAAGTATAGGGAAGCTCATTTAGTTGTCATGGCAACCTTAAAATTAAATCATGAATCCAAGGAAGTTTTTCTGTTTTTCCACGGGTAAAAACGTGTTGATCAGCTAGTTTTATATAAGCTCACCTTTATCAAATAACCTAAATAACCTAAAAGGTGAAAATTGTATTTGGCTTACCGTTTTGCCGGCTTTTAAACTGTAGTTTTAATACTACATACTCATGGCTTGATAAAAATCTCTGTGCTGTTATATTTTAATTTTATTGTTTGTTGTCACCTATTTTATAAACCTTTGTTTTAAAAACATTTATTT